>CAUYON010007885.1:0-11012 GCA_963573935.1 Arctocebus calabarensis | reverse complement strand
GGCACGATTCATATACATTCAGAAATGTTTTGATCGTACTGTTACAGATAGCCTTCATGGCATTTTCTTGATCACTATATAAAGACATTGATACTCTACATTTAATAAGTTTCCCCAGTACCCTGCTAAGATGCGCCGTAGGTGTGATCCCACCAATTGCCCTCCCTCCACCCATACAAAAATATTCTTTTCTTTATATCATTATTCTTTGTTTTCATTTTGTTGAGACAGAGTCTCGCTTTGAGACCCTCAGTAGAGTGCTGTGGCGTCACAGCTCACAGCAACCTCACACTCTTGAGTTCAAGGGATCCTCTCACCTCAACCTCACCAGTAGCTGGGAATACAGGTGCCTGCCACAATGCCCAGCTAGTTTTTCCTGTTTAGTAGAGACAGGTTTCACTCTTACTCAGTCTCAAACTCCTGAGCTCAAGTAATCCACCTGCCTCAGCTTCCCAGAGGGCTAGGGTTACAGGCATGAGCCACTGTGCCCAGTTATATCCTTATTCGCTAAGCTGTTTTCCATTTGTGTTCTTAGTTATATTTCACACATAAAACTTTTTGATAAGAACTAAGACACGAGTGTACACGTTATCCTGTACTTACTCAGGGTAAAGAGCGTCAGTGCCACTGTCTTTCACCTCCACTTCCTGTCCCACTGCAAGGTCTTCAGGGGCAGCAGCGTGCACGGAGCTGTCATCTCCTCTGATAACAGGGTCTTCTCCTGGAATACTCCTGAAGGACAGCCTAGGGCTCTTTTACAGTTAACTTCTTTTTTTACATAAGTGGAAGGAATACATTCTAAAATAAGGATAAAAGTATGGTATAGTAAATACATAAACCATCAACGTGTCATTTATTATTACCATTGTCTAATATTGTGTAGTGTGCATAACGGCATGTGCTAGACTTGTATATGAGCGACAGCACAGCAGGCTTGTTTGTACCATCGTGGTCATAAATATGTGAGTCAAGCACCCTGATAGGACCTTATGATAGCTACATTTTTGGATATTAGGAATTTTGCGACTCTATAATAATCTTAAGGGACCATGTTTGTATATGCAGTCTGCATTTGATCAAATGTTGTTACGAGACGCATGATTGTAGTTTTCACAGGTACAGAGGCTCTGAGGATGTATCTCAGCTACTCTAGGTTGGGCACCTGTTGGGAATGGGAACAGAGAATGAAGGGGAGGGAAGAATAAAATCAATGAAACTATATAACATGGCTGGCACAGATGAATGACGACAGTATGCCAGACACAGGGAAATATGACAGAAAAAAAATGAGAGCATAAAAAACAAGCAAAAACAAAAAGGAATGTTGGGATAATTCATGGGAGCCTCATAGCTAAGCATAGAGGCTTAATTTTAGAGAATACATAACCTCTGAATCTCAGAGAGTAATTTCAACTAGCAAATCAAGTTCAGGGTAACCCCAAGGGTGTGTGTTCACTTCCTTCAGGGCTCAGTGGATAGTCACATTTTCCTTCTGGGAAAAATCTGTGTACATTTTCTGGCAACACAGAACCATCCAGCTGGCTTTGGTCTTGGATATGGCCTCATCTTCCAGGGGGTCTTCTTCTCCAAGATGAGCGAAGCACCCCTGGAGCACTGGCAAACACCGCTAGATTCAGGCATGGAGCCAAGACCTCCTGGAGCTCTGTCATATGGAAATGGGCTGAGGGAGCAGAACCTATCTTTCAGCCAGGAATTTTTGGAATCGTAGGCAATCCCATGACCTTCAGAGACAAGGCACATTAAGTATTCTGTTGATAGTCCTTGTGATAGCTAAAGACCACAAAACATTAAAATATTTAAAAATTACAAGCATGGCAGGTATGCAGACAAATGTCGAATCATAAACATCCCCAAGAGAGTTTCCTATGTGTGCATGTTCAGCTTTACTCAAGCTCTTCTCGCCTCATTTCTAGACAGGCCCAAACCGTGTACCTGTAAGAATCAGCACAGTTCAGCCTTTCCTGCGGATTGCACATGTGTCTGTGTGTGTGTGAGTGCGTGCATATATGCGCACACATCCACCTGTCTCTTCAAGCCTCAGAATCCCATCCTTCTGTGGGATTTTTGAGCTACTTCTACACTGGCTTGAAAGCAGTTTGTTGAAGTCATGGGGCTCGTGCAGAGGCAGGCTGGGTTGCAAACCCATTGCCTATGCTATGTACATATACACTCCGAAGACCTGCATGAAGCAATGTGCTTTTGTTCAGGAACCTACTCCAACCTCATTAGTATAGTGGCAAGCAAATAAATTAATGCATGCATACATAAATAAGTATTAAGGAACCTATTCCAAATAGAATTTTCCTAGAGCAATATCAAAGGATCAGCAACATGCATTATTGAGTCAAAATGAAAATGATAAGCACCTATTTTTCATTCTACTTGTGTCGCATATGATATTACAACATCTGGATAATCGATTCAATTCAGAAACATAAATTAGAACTGTAATAAGCCCAAAGCATCACCCATTCCTCTCATTTTGAGCCTGGGGAAATGAGGGCCCTGGAAGGAGGAGTCTCTAAAACTAGAACGTACATTATACATGTATTTGTAATCGTCCAATACATTCCAGGGCTTTTCCTTTAAATGTTTTAAGTCTTTGCTCTTAATAGACTCCGCTTAACTGGGACTCTAAAATACGGGAATATAAGATGTATGCTATACCTCCAATGGTCAGTAGAGGGTGCTAAAGGTCAGAGCAAGTAACTAAATGCAATGAAATACTGTATTTTTAAAGACAAATAGGAAAGTAATACAATAGGAAGAAAACAAATAGGAAGTAATAACAACATCCTATTTTGTATTAAAAAGTAACAACTCATTGAAGACAGAAACTAAGCCCTGAGTCATAAATAGCCAAGCAGTTTACTTAGGGCACAATCTCTGGAAACTGGACACTTCGGTTTAAATTCTTGATATGCTCTTTTTTACCTAGGTGACCTCAGTAAGTTAGTCAACTGCAGTAACCCCCAATTTCAGATGCAAAATGTGAATATACTTCATGCTAGCAAAGAAAATATAAATATATGCATTGTTTTGGTCTGAGTAAAGGGTAGTTGATCTTCAATAGATCAAGGATTTCTGTTATAAACTTAAAAAATTAGTCTTTATGCAAAAGACCATTGACTATTAACTGAGAAGTTCTAGATAAAAATTTCTGCTACTTTTCTTAAAAAAAAAAAAGACCTCCAAAAAAGGTCCACCAAAATTAATTGAAAGAACACTATTCAAGAATCTCCATGCTTTTTGCTTACCGGCGTCTGAGAACTTCTATTGAGTTTTGCAATCTTCCTGAAATTTTCTTCTGGATCTCTTATACTTTATTATAGATTAAAAAGAAACCTCTATATTGAATTCTGTATTTATTAAATGTTTGGTAGCGGAGGTTTGGGAATTTGTTAGACTTGAGCTTAAACTCAGTTTCCATTTTCTACTTTTACTGAGGGCACAGTTTCTGAAAACTGGACAGTTTGGTTCAAATTCTTGATATGCTCTTTTTTACCTAGTAAGTTAGTCAACTGCAGTAACCCTCAATTTCAGATGCAAAATGTGAATATACTTCATGTCACCTTGATCAGTTTAGTGTTTTTAAGATTCCAGTGATGTCATTTGTCAGATGTGGTTGATTATACCTCCATTCAAGTATTAGTAGAAAGATTACACTGTTATAAGAATGAAATTGCACCGAAGACTAACTCAGCATTTATTTTAAGAACAAACAAGTTGGTTCCATCCCTGACACACTGGAGATGGGTATCCAGGGTGTGATTATCACCACTTATAGCACCTTGCCCCCAAACGTACCACCTGTTAGCAGGCAGTGATTGGACTCAAGCTTTAATTCTGTCTTTTCAAGAGCAATCCATTCATTCTCAGGGAATTACAAATTCTCAAGGAAAACTCTCAGAGTGTCCCTGTTTGGCAGTTCTGTCCTGACCGAGAAGTAGGCGTGTGGGGTGTTGGATCCCTTTGCCGTCTGCTCCCACTGGTGGGGCCCATGACTGACACTCCCAGGCAGCCTTGTGGACTGCGCAGAGATGAACCAGAACCAGAACCGGTAGGTTCCTGAAGTGCATACCCTAGAGCCCGTGGGTAATAGCAGGATGTGGAGCTTCGGCTGAGGTTTCTGGGACACACTCAGCTTCCCTGGACACCGTGCTGGCCCTCCCTGGCCACAGCACTGGCAGGAGACGCTGCTGCTTTCTGGGCACCTGCAGGGCCGGCGAGCAGCACAGGGCGCAGGTTCATGACCGGGGGGCCCCAAGTCCACCCACTGAGGCTCCCTGTCTCCTCTGACGGCCTCTCCTGTTTTAGTCCAGGATGATTAGTAATAGTTTACATAGGAGTCGCTTCTTCTTACCCATTCCCCAGCCCAGACTGGCCCTATGGAAATTCTGTTCATTAGCCAATCGTTTGTGGAATGAATACACATTATATGTCAGCTTTACTGACACCTTCCTAGATTCTTCCAAACTCCACATGATCATTTACCCCAGGAGTGTCCAACATTTTGGCTTTGCTGGTCCATTGGAAGAAGAAGAGTTGTCTTGGGCCACGCATTAAATACATAAATACTAATGAAAGCTGATGAGCCAAAAAAAAAAAAAAGGTCTGTGTATAACAATGGAAGAATTGCATGATGTTATCGATTTTGAAAGCTTTGGGGAGTACATTTTCTTGGTGTATCATTAAACATGAGTTTTGGGGTGGCAGTTGTATTGTCTTCTATTAATTTTACAAGTCCCTCACAAAAAATTCTTATAATGTTTTAACTATGATTTTGTGTTGGGCCCCATTCATAGCCATCCTGGGCTGCATGCCACATAAAATATACTTACATATCCTCATGTCCCGGGGGGTGCACTAGGTCACAAGTTTACTGGCCATTATACCGCGTCTTTTGTGAATTCTTTTCATGCTCTGTGACTTTTCTTCCACAGGATGTTAATTTTTACTAATGGGTTGTAGGAAGTCTTACATGTTATTATAAAGACATTAACTCTTTATCAAATATGTTGATAAGTTTTCTCTGCATTTTCTGTTATTTATTTTCATCATCTTTTGGTGAGTACAAAGGTGAATATGTTTAGTTAAACCTACCGATTTTTCCTTATGGTCACTACTTTTCATGCCTGGCTCAGACAGGCCAATGTCACTTGAACTTAAATGCAATCCATCAACATTAAATCCCAGTTTTTCTTTTTGTTGTTGTTTTCAGATTTATTGCACCGAAATCTCTATCCGTAAGTGGTAAGGTACCAAGTCCTTCCCTACATCCTTGCACTTGTGGTCCTTGAGGTAGAAGAGAGATTGGAGTCCCCACCCTTTTCCTCCCTAGCTGTGTGACAGCAAAAAATGAATTGCCTGAGAGGCCAAAACACTGAGGGACATTGTTCTTTTCTGTGTGATTATTTTAAACATATATACAATCATATTGATTAAAGTAGTGGAGAAAACTATATAAGCTTCACTTTAATTTTTACCATCAATTTACTATGCTTATTTGACCACCTATTAAACCATCTATCAATCCAAGTACATTATAGTTATCAATGCATTTTCTGAGGGTATGATTGTTAAACAGAAAGCAGAGAATACCCAGGTAAACTGGAAATTTGAATAAACAACAGAATGTTTAATTTAAATATGTCCAAAATATTTCACAGGACTGAACCCTGTGCTTATTTTTCTTTTTTAAACCAAATGTGGGGGCATTTAAATTGAGGAAGAACTGAAATCCTCAAATAAACTAACCTGTATCACACACAAACACTTCTGTTTGTCTTTCAGTACAGTTAAATGCAGACCAACATATCTGTTCTTAATTTCTTTTAATCAAGCAGGTTCAAAGCTTATCAGAGTTTGGGGGGCTTCCTGAGAGTATGCTTACAGATGTGAAAAGGAAGGTGGTTCCGGGCATTAATAAAGAACATCCAGCACAAGAGAAGGCCCTGGCAGCAGCTGTAACACACTGCAACTCCGGAGTGCAATTGAGGGATCCTGACTCAGGGCTGCTCACCCCACAGGGCCCAGGTGCACTGCACCCAGGTCAGCTTTGCCATCCCTGCCCTCCACCTGCTGCAGTCCTGAGCTCCCCGGGTCCCTTCTCTTCTAGAGAGGGCTGCTCTCACCTGCCACAAGAGGGCGCTGGAGAAGAGGGCGGAAACAGAGGGGAGGTCCGCTCTGCAAGTCCTCCCAGGAAACCCCCCTTCTGGGTGAACAGCTGGGAGGCGTCTAAGCTAATTCATTTCTCTCTGCCTGTGGTTCACTCAGGAAGACCAGCTCCCAGCCACTGTCTCCTGTCCTCGGGATCACTCTTTTCTGAGTAGGATCTGAGTATTGAGAGGCTATTCTGCTCCTTTTATCATCTGGTCTTTCTAAAGCCCAGAGAGGAAGGCATGGGGTGGGCTCTCCCCTCGTTTCTAGCTCCTTTGCTTCATGGTGAGTATGTTGGTTGCAGAGATAGATGCTGTGAAGTGCCATTCTTAGGAAACCCTCTGTATTTTTGTTGTCAGTCCACTGCAGCCAGTCAGACATCTTCCAAATTGGAAGGGAGAAAGATGTCACTCATGAAGCCAGCTGGGTCACTTGCGCTGTTTAACTAAATACCAAGCACATGCACTGGTACCGCTCCTTTATTTGTTACCTTTTTGACACACTGATATTCCCCTCTCTGTGTCCAAGCTGGGGAGTATAGGAACCCGGGGAGTTGTACTGAAAAAGTCATTGGTGTAGCTCGGTCAATCATTGTATCTACTCACCTCCTCTTTTGACGCTCAGGGCTCTGATCAAATTGTTCTGTTTTAAACCAACCCCTAAAGCTCCTCTCTAACCCTGCCCCCAACATTTACACAGCCAAGTCATAAGCTGAAGTTTATCAGATTAGTTTTTGTGAATAATTAAAATTAATATACACAAGAGTTGAGCAACCAAATTATCAATAGTGTATGTTTAAAGTGATTATTCATATAGGAGAAGCTCCCAGATAGGGAAATATTTAAGCATTTACAATTATTCCACAAAAAGAAAAGGGAGACATCAGGTTGTTTGGAGGACTGACAATGTTTTAAATTCCGTCACGGGACATTTCGTTGGTTACTGGTGAAGAGTAATTGCTTACAAGAAGGTATGTGTGCACTGCATCCAGCAATCTTGCCCACATTGTTTACACTTTCTAATTTTATTCATTGATTCTTTAGAGTTTCTGTGTAGACAATCGTATCTCCTGCAAATAAAAACACTTTGTTTCTTCCTTTACAATCCTTCTAACTTCTATTCATTATTGTATCCTTAATGCCCAGGTTAAGGCTTCCAGTACAATATTCTGAAAAGGTAAAGATGAGTGGTATCTGGGCTTAGTCCCAATCATAAATGAGAAGCTGTGTTTCATCCTCAAGAGCCTTACTGTAGCAGCTCTTTCCCTCTATGTCTGTTGTATACTTTGTTATTTATTCAGATTTTAGTTTATGTTTCTTGCCGAGGTTTATATTTTTCCCTAAAAAGTTCTTACATACATTTTTGTGAGGCTTGTTACTAGGCACCTCATACCTTTTTGCAGATGATGACTTTTTAAATATACTTCTCATGGTTTATTGCTATTATGTAGAAGTGCTACCTATTTTTCTGTGTTGATGTTCTATGAGCATAAAAAAAGTTACTAAATTCCGTATCATGCTAATTTGCATTCTTTAAATTGCTACTCCTTTGAGCATCAAATTACACCTTTGTCTCCTTCTTCATAAGGGCTAATTATCTTATTACATTATCTGGGCTCCTCAGATTCTCCAGAACTGTATGAATGTTAGCAACGATAGCGAACATATTTTAATTAAATGGAAATAGTTCTGATATTTTATCAGGCTTGCTATAAATTTTTGGATAAAGAAGATGACTTTATCTAATTTCTATGTTAATTTTTGGATAAAGAAGATGACTTTATCCAATTTCTATGTTAATTTTTGTTTTGAGTTTACCATGATCAATTTATTTATTATTATGAATCAGCATTGAATGAGTTCTATGCTTTTGTTAATGTGAAATTTGTTATCTTTTTTTAATGTGTAGATTATCTGCAGTTGCATTATTCTTGCATTTGTAAGATAACCTTTGCATGGTCCTTTTATTATGAGCATGAATTTGCTAATATTTTAAGAGTTTTGCATCTATAGTTAAAAAAGATGGACCCACAATTGTCCTTTTCTTAAGTTGTCTTTTCCTGGTTTTCTGAATTAAAAAGAGTCCCAGAGATTTATTTGTTTTCTGTTCTCTAAAAGATTGTGGTTATCTACACCTTTGAAATGTTGTTAGAATTGTCCTATAAACACATTGGGTCCTACGATGTGGGTGGAGATATGGACAAAATGGAGGAAGCAGAGGCAGAGGAAAGTGCCTCCTTTAGGCATGCATAAACTGGATTTTTCTTGAAAAGTTTATATTAAATATAGGTAAGGGCATGCAGATTGCAAATAAAGGAATAAAGGGAAGACAGACGAGGTGGATGCTGAAGAGAGCATATACATAGGGAGGCCACACTTCGTATCCGGAGCCTCTAAAGTCTGCTGAACATGACAGCACAGACCTTGAAAAAGAAGGCAAGAAATGTCTTGCTGAGGCCTGACCTCCTCCCACCCCCAGAGCCTACACAAAAGTCTCAAGAGGACTTAATGAGCTGCTGCTAGAAGCTGGAAACAGTACTGCAGCTGGCTTTCTATAAAGGAGAAACATTCTCATGGAGTCAAGATAAGAACAGCTTCTTTGGCAGAGACCTTGAGACTTAATTGTTTCCTTTGGTTGCTGTGTTCGTGGTCACACCTGTTGTTTGCTCTTGCATCCTGTTTCTCAGTCCAGTTCCTTGATCTTTAAACTGTATCTCATTCCTCAGAGTGGAATGTAAGCAGTTACGAATGTTACAGAGTAGCTTAGTTGAAATTGGAAACACTGTAATCCCAGCTACTCCAGAGGCTGAGGCAAGAGAATCGCCTAAGCCCAAGAGCTGGAGATTGCTGTGAGCTGTGACGCCACAGCTCTCTACCGAGGGCGATAAAGTGAGACTCTGTCTCTACCAAAAAAAAAAAAAAAAGAACAATGAGGAACAGTACAGTTTTGCTTTGCTCATTGACTTCCTAATTTGGTGATAATGTATGTAATAAATACCCAGAGCAAAGGGTTCTCCCTGTTCCTTGAATAAGGTGGTGGAGGTCCCCCGGCCCACTCTTTTAACTCCTACTCTGTGTCTGTCTTTGTCTCCTTCATTCTCTTATCCCCCAGCCAAGAATTGGGGATACCCACAAACTGTGTGGGGGTTGGCCACCCTACACTACAGACAACCGGAAATCAAATAACAACACAGCAGCAGTTCAGTCCTTACCTTTTAGTAATATTATCAACTGGTGAATGAAATAAACTCTCCAATCGGCTCGGCGCCTGTGGCTCAGCGGGCTAAGGCTCCAGCCATGTACACCTGAGCTGGCGGGTTCGAATCCAGCCCCGGGCCTGCCAAACAACAATGTCGGCTGCAACCCCCCCACCCCCAAAATGGCCAGGCGTTGTGGCGGGCACCTGTGGTCCCAGCTACTTGGGAGGCAGAGGCAGGAGACTCGCTTGAGCCCAGGAATTTGAGGTTGCTGTGAGCTGTGATGCCACAGCACTCTATCCAGGGTGACAGCGTGAGGCTCTGTCTCAAAAAAAAAAAAAAAAAAAGAAAGAAAGAAAGAAAGAAACTCTCCAATCAAAAGACAGAATAGATGAAAAGGATTAAAAAAGAAGAACCAGTTATTTGTTGTCTACAAGAGACACACTTCACCTATACAGATGCACATAGACTGAAAGTAAAAGGATGGAAAAATATTCCATGCACATGGAAACCAAAAAACCACAGGAGTAGCTATACTTGTGTCAGATAATGTACATTCCAGGGGCAGGTGGGCTGTAAAAAGACAAAGATGGTCATGGTCATTGTATGATAATAAAGGAGTGAATTCAGCAAGGGGATATAACAATTCTATATATGAGGACTGTCCATAAAGTATCCTGCCTTCTACTACTAAAAAGTATACTAACAATGGCTGGATACGTTCAGGATGTCCCTCACATATGCACCCAACACCAAAGAACCCAGAAATATCAGGCAAATATTATGAGAGCTAAAGAGAGAGAGACCCCAGCACAGTAATAGTTGGAGACCTCAATGCTTCACTTTCAGCATTGGACAGATCATCGAGACAGAAAATCAGCAGAGAAATATTGGATTCAATCTGCACTGTATACCCATGTACCCAATAGGTATTTACAGAAGGTTTCATCCAATAATTAAAGTGCAGGCTTCACTTTCCTGCTCATGGATCATTCTCAAGGATGCTTCATATAGTAGGCCAGGAACAAGTCTCAAAATTCAAGCAAACTGAAATCACATCAAGCGTTTTCTCTGACCAGAATGTAATAAAAATAACAATCAATAACAAGAAGAGTTAGGCACCTGTGGCTCAGTGGGTAGGGCGCAGGCCCCATGTACTGAGGGTGGTGGGTTCAAACCCGGTCCTGGCAAAACAGAAACAAGAAATAGCTGGGTGTTGTGGCGGGTGCCTGTGGTCCCAGCTACTCGGGAGGCTGAGGCAAGAGAATCGCCTAAGCCCAAGAGCTGGAGGTTGCTGTGAGCTGTGACGCCACAGCACTCTACTGAGGGCAATAAAGTGAGACTCTGTCTCTAAAAATAAATAAATAAATAAAAAATAACAAGAGGAAAAGTGGAAACTGTTACACGAACACATTGGAAATTAAACAACTTGCCCCTGAGTAACCAGTGAGTCAATGAAGAGATCAGGAAGAAAATTTAAAAATTTCTGGAAACAGAGGCATAACTTGCAAATATTTTTTCCCATTCTGAGGGCTGTCTGCTAGCAATATTTACTATGTTCTTGGCGGTGCAGAAGCTTTTTAGTTTCATCAGATCCCAGTAGTGTATTTTTGATACTGCTTCCATTGCTTTGGGG
>CAUYON010007883.1:0-32139 GCA_963573935.1 Arctocebus calabarensis | reverse complement strand
GATACTTTGCTAAGAAGAATATGTTCCAGCTCCATCCATGTAAACATGAAAGAGGTAAAGTCTCCATCTTTCTTTAAGGCTGCATAGTATTCCATGGTATACATGTACCACAATTTATTAATCCATTTGTGGGTTGATGGGCACTTGGGCTCCTTCCATGACTTAACACTTATGAATTGGGCTGCAATAAACATTTGGTACAAATATCTTTGTTACAATATGATTTTTGGTCTTCTGGATGTATACCTAGTAGAGGAATTATAGGATTGAATGGCAGATTTATTTTTAGATGTCTAAGTACTCTCCAAACATCTTTCCAAAAGGAATATATTAGTGTGCATTCCCACTAGCAGTGTAGAAGTGTTCCCTTTTGTCCACATCCACACCAACATCTCTGGTTTTGAGATTTTGTGAAGTGGGCTAATCTTACTGGAGTTAAATGATATCTCAAAGTAGTTTTGATTTGCATTTCTCTGATGATTAAGGATGATGAGCATTTTTTCATGTGTCTGTAGGCCGTGCGCCTGTCTTCTTTAGAGAAGTTTCTCTTCAAGTCCTTTACCAACACTGAGATGGGATCAGTTGTTCTTTTATTGCTCATACATTTGAGTTCTCTGCGGATTCTGGTTATCAAGCCTTTGTCAGAGGCATAACCTGTAAATATCTTCTCCCATTCTGAGGGCTGTCTGCTTGCTTTATTTACTGTGTTCTTGATTGTGCAGAAGCTTTTTGATCAGGTTCCAGTAGTGTATTTATTTATTTATTTTTTTGTAGAGACAGAGTCTCACTTTATTGCCCTGGGTAGAGTGCCGTGGCATCACACAGCTCACAGCAACCTCCATCTCCTGGGGTCAGGGATTCTCTTACCTCAGCCTCCCAAGTAGCTGGGGCACCCGCCACAATGCCTGGCTATTTTTCTGTTTTTTTGCAGTTCAGCTGAGGCTGCGTTTGAACCTGCCAACTTCGGTATATGGGGCCGGCACCCTACTCGATGAGCCATAGGAGCCACTCCCAATAGTGTATTTTTGATGCTGCTTCAATTGCCTGGGGAGTCCTCATAAAATATTCGCCCAGGCTGATTCCTTCAAGAGTTTTCCCTGTACTTTCTTCTAGTGTTTTTATAGTTACATGTCTTAAGTTTTTTTTAGAGACTTTTAAGCCCTCGCACTGTAGCTAATCAAAAAACCGGAACTTTTCTCTATGGCAACAGTATATCACTAGATAATGGGGTAAGAAAATTATGCTGAGTTTCTTTCTTTGGTCTCTGTGAATGCACTTGTCTCCTTTTTTTTGCCCTGGAAGCCTGGTTCTATCTATAGCAGCTTTCTTGGGTAGGGCCGCCTTGGGTCCAGCCAACACTAGGCAAAGGAGAGGGTCAGGAAGCGGGAGCAGAGTGAGGGGAGCCCATACCTTCGTTAATACCCCTTGTTTGTGGGAACCATCTGTTTCCTGCTGGGACCCTGACTGCTAAACAACTTTTTTGGGAAGAGTTTGTGTATTTTTTTTTTTTTTTGAGACAGAGCCTCAAGCTGTCGCTCTGGATAGAGGGCCGTGGCATCACGTCTCACAGCAACCTCCAATTCCTGGGCTCAAGCGAGTCTCCTGCCTCCACCTCCCAAGTAGTTGGGCTACAGGAGCCCACCACAACGCCCGGCCATTTTTTGGTTGCAGCTGTCATTGTTGTTTGGTGGGCCCGGGCTGGATTCGAACGGGCCAGCTCAGGTGTACGTGGCTGGCGCCCCAGCACGTTGAGCCACAGGCGCCGAGCCAGATTGTGTATTTTTTAACCTTCGGCAGACAGATGAGTGAGGAGACCTCATTAATTCTTGTTATATCCATTCTTCACTAATTAGAA
Organism: Arctocebus calabarensis; assembly: GCA_963573935.1. Taxonomy (NCBI): domain Eukaryota; kingdom Metazoa; phylum Chordata; class Mammalia; order Primates; family Lorisidae; genus Arctocebus; species Arctocebus calabarensis. Next base: position 30,284 of record CAUYON010007883.1, on the reverse strand, counting down.
ATAACCAGAAACAGCAGTTCAAATAACAGCAGAGAGTATGTCTTTCCCGATTTCCAAAAAATGTGTATCCGAAAAGCATTATAATAAAATACACTTGAAAAAGTGCCATTTAAAACATAATTCAATCTGTTTTTGGTGATTCAGAAGATACTTACTAGATTCTAATTGTATTAAAGCTGTGTGGGAAGTCATCCTCATGGGACACCAGAGAACAGAATTTTCTATACTTTGGGTGTAATAATCGTATATATTTATTGTAAAAAGCTGTTATGAGTTCTGTTAAGTTGCTAATGAAATAGACCCAGGAAGATGGTGCCATCAAAGGTTTTGGACTTCAAGACAGAAATACTGTTGAGTGTCTTGATTCCCCACTGTGGTTTGTTTGCCGCATGTCTGTCCGAGGAAACCCAGCAAAGTGGGTCTTGTGATCTCTGTTTTATGGATGAGAGAACAGGTTTGGAGAAGTCACAGGACCAAGGTCACACACCTGGAAAGGGGAGAGCCTGGGTCAGAGGCCAGGCCTGCTTGATTCCCAAGTCAACGTGGAAAGGACATCAAGGACTGACAACACCCCAGCTTCCCTGAGCTGTCGTGGCTTTGAGAGATCCCGAGAGGTTATTCCAGCTGGCTCCCGCTTCTCTTCCTGTTCTTTTCTTCTCCATGGAGCTGATCCTTATGGTTTAGGCCTCGCTGCGTGTCATTACCCACGGCAGTGGCGTGAGGCACCGAAATCAGCCTGCAAACTGAGTCTTCACGGCAGGCTGCCAGGCCGAGACCCCGGGACTGAACTTTTCACCCGAGGAAACGGTGGGAAGCCGTTTAGTCAGGCAGTCGCTCACCGTACCATGCAGTGAGCCATGGAGCGTGAGAGCTGGTGGGGAATGCTTATAATGAAAGCAGTAATTTTTACTCATTCTCAAAGACCCATCTCAAAATAGTAAAGGCAATCGTGGTTTTTCATATCCCATAAACAATCGTGGTTTATGTGCGAAGGTAAAATAAAGACTTATTTGTCAATATTTTATGTTCCTCAGACACATGTCCGGGTACGTGTTAAATCCTGAAGGATGGCCCAGACCTGGAGAGTAAATTCCAGATGTTTGGGGGGATGTGGTGGGCAGTGGCCCAGGAGGACACTGGCATGCAAGGAGGTGTGTGGTCTGCTTGGCCGGCGGGGCAGTGGAGTTTTTGAGAAACTGTCTGGGTTCCTATCCTAGCGCTGCCCGTTTCCTCTCAGAGGCCTCAGTTCCCTTATCTGTAAAATGGCAAGAACAAACGCTCACACTGGGAGGGGCTACGGGTGCCTCATGGCAGCTGATGCGCATCAAGCACTTTGCACAGTGTAAACCAAGTATGTGCGAGTCACACTTCTAACAATTCTCATTTTAGGGGGCCGGATGTGGTGGCTCATGCCTGTAATCCCAGCACTCTGGCAGGCCGAGGTGGCAGGCCGAGGCTCAGATTGCCTGAGCTCAGGAATTTGAGACCAGCCCAAGAGTGAGTCCCCGACTCTACTAAAAGTAGAAAAACTAGCTGGGCGTGTCTGTAGTCCTAATTAACTTGGGAGGCTGAGGAAGGAGGATTACTCAAGCCCAAGAGTTTGAGGTTGCTGTGAGGTATGAGCCATGGCACTCTACCCAGGGCAACAGAGTAAGACTCTGTCTCAAAAAAAAAATTCTCATTTTTTAGAAGCCCAGAGAGATAAATCAACTTGTCTAAGATCACGCAGCAAGAGTGCAAGTGAATTGGGACTGGAACTCAGGTGTGCCCAAATTCAAAACTCTCTTCTCACTTTTCAGCTGAAAATGGTGACCCGGGAGAGCTGCTGTTTAAGTTCATGATGGCCAGCTGATGTCCCCGGGGCCATACTTCATGTCTGAAGAGGGAATGTTCTGGACAGGACAACACCAGAAGCTGTCTGGGGTAGGTGGAGGTGTGAGCATCCCCCATCCTGAGACTGTTCCGGGGCCCTGAAGTTAGACCAGTTTGAGGTGGTCAAACCAGAGACAAGTTTGAGGAGCCAAAGGGGAGAATCAATATTGAAAACCAGTATCACCTGAGATTCCCCTTGAAGAGAATTCTGCAGACCAGTGGATTCAGTGTAGGCTGATTTTGAAATATTCTTCCTTTCTGGTTCCACCATTCCTGTGTTTAAAGAGTTTCGGTTCTGATGGGAAAGGTTGCAGTTGGTGGGAGTGAGCCATTGAGAATAAAGCTACTCGGGGTTTTTTCAGGATTTGTTCAGTCGTGATATCCCCAGCCCCTGGAACATTGCATGGCATGTATTAGAAATTCACTGATGTTTATTAAATGAATATATATATTTTTAAACTACAATTTGTATTTTATTTTATTTTATTTATTTATTTTTGAGACAGAACCTCAAGCTGTCACCCTGGATAGAGTGCTGTGGCATCACAGCTCGCAGCAACCTCCAATTCCTGGGCTCAAGCGAGTCTCCTGCCTCTGCCTCCCAGGTAGCTGGGACTACAGGCACCCGCCACAACACCCGGCCATTTTTTGGTTGCAGCCGTCATTGTTGTTTGTCGGGTTCGGGTTGGATTCGAACCTGCCAGCTCAGGTGTACATGGCTGGCGCCTTAGCCCGTTGAGCCACAGGCGCTGAGCCTAAATGAATATTTACTTGATGAATGGATGGATGGATGAAGGGATAGAAGGAAAGATAACTTAACGAATATAAGTTTTGTATGTCAGGGGAGGATGGAGAGGAGCTTACTGGGCACCACCCACTGTATTCCTCAGGCTAAGGTCTGCCCCCAGAGCAGCTGACTAGGAGACCAAAGCTGGGCTATGAACGGCAGGTTCTCTTCTAAGACTCTGCACAAGTCTCCCTCACCTCCCCCCACCCGGAGTAGGTATTTAGCGTGTGGACAGTAGATCCATCCACATGGACCCGAGGAGGGCTTTCAGGACACACAAAGAGAGAATCCCTGCTGTATTCGTTTGTCACTTCTGTGGGTAGCTCCCGAGAATTACCAAAAAGTATATTGTGGCCTTTGTGTGGAGATGGGGGTGGGGGAGAGAGTTTGGCCCAGCTAGACTGTTGGGGAGGCTGTTTCAGGGATTCAGGTGAGAACTGGAGAAGGCCTGCTTCAGACACAGGTGGCAAGAATGGCCCGGAGGTGATGTGTTCTGGAAATATTTGTAGGCAGGATTGTCAGTGCTTATTGGACTCATCACATCCTGCCCTGAGGCCTTAGATGTCCCCAAATAAAGTGAGTTTCTAGTTTCCAACTGAGAATGTTGGCCAGCCACCAGCTAGTGCTAGGAAATGGCTTTTTTAGAAAGGCCACTATATTCATTGTTTTTACATTTCTGAGTACCATCTGTTTGGTTCTAAAGTGTGTTTCTTTCCATATTTAATAGAGACCTATCGAAATGGCATTTGATTCAGAATTGTTGGCTCTGTGAAGTCACTGTACCTTTTCCCATTAACCTGGCATTGCAGCTGCTGTCTCCCGCCCCCGCCCTCCTCCCGCTGAGGGATGAATGGGTCTATACAGTGCAGGCATACCCTACCCTGTAACTTTGATTCTAAAGCCAGGAATGGAAAAGTTTTGTAGCTCAAAGGCACCCTTAAAATGCATTCCTGATTCCTTTGACCTTATTCCTAGCACAGTAGCAGGAGTCTGTGGCTCTGGCAGAGACGTCGTCCTGGTGTCGGGGACCCCTGTCATTTTGAGGGCAGGTTCTCACTCATACTTATGCTTTTCTCTTGAATTCTCAGTTCTTTACTAGAGCCAGGAAGCCTCCCGGGAGATTGGCTGTTATCATAACAGCTTCAGGGCCTGCCATCACTCTAGTGGGTGACACCTGACCGCCAGACATTGTTTGCTCACATCGGGAAGGGTGCTTGAAAGATGGAAGAGGGTGGGCCAAGGTCGGCCCGTCTCCAAGGATCGACTTCAGCCCTCCTCTGGTATTCTCCTTCACACATTCTTGCCTTCTTGCTATGACCAGATTTCTGTGCTTAGTTCCAACACCTTAGCTGTCCCCTGATCTGTGCCTTCCTGCCTTACCTGGGCTTTGGCACTGGCTTCTGACCTTGGCTTTGCCCAGGTTCCGACCCATGCCTCGCTACCTGGCCTGGACCTCAGAACGCCGTATTCTGACTTATTGACTGGGCCTTGGGAAGGTCTCTGTGCCCTCTAGCGTGGCCTGGGGACGTGAGCTGTGATCTTGCCATGGCCTTTTCCATGTTGGTTCTCTCCCGTGGTGTCTTGTGGCCCTGTGTAGCAATGGAAGCTGCTTTGTTTGGCTCTCTGCACGCGAGCCCGTCACCCCCTGGGCACCTTTCAGTTATTTGGGCCTGAAGTTTTCAAGTTCTACCCCTCCCATCATTCATCAGATTTTAAAAAGTCAATGTTTTCTCCTGAAATTTTATTTGATTTTTTACTAATTACTTCAATTACACCTTGTAGATTTAAGAGCTGTGCTGATTTGTTTGTGTTTACTTACATGGATATGTGGGGGTTCCAGGATACTACCCCCCAAATATGCTACGTTGGCTTCTGAGAAAACCGTAGAAGCAAGAAAGTCTCTCTCACCGTCCCCCCCTTCTCCCCCTGAAGCAGGTTGTCAGCATCTGGTTTGAGAAGTGCCCTCTCAGAGGAAAGGAACGTCCTTGTCTCTGAAGACTCAGGGACATAGGGAAGAATCTGAACGAACAGGTCCTGCTAAGTTCCCCCAGTTTATCACCATTAGATCTCACCCCTTTGTCCAATCGTACTTCTCCACGACTACCCACCTCTTCTTCAAAACTAGCGTTAAAAAATACACAAGTTAGCCTGTGTCAAAGACAAAATTAGAACAAGTTTAAAGATCTTGATTGGTTTCTATGATTTTAGATTCAGCTAACGCCATATGCTATATAATACAAAGATGTTTCGAGCTGAGCAGAGGAAGTTGGCTTTATAGGGGCGAGGAAAGCAGGAAAAGAGAACAAACATGGACTAGTCACATCAAAGTCACTTTTCTTCTAAAGGTTAAAGCAGAGGGAACTTCCTTATTGTGCAGCTAAAATTGGCCTGTTTAGAGACTTGGCTATGTTCTTGCTTTCTTCTGATTTCTGGGAAGGTCAGATAAACGACTTAGATTTGGCCTGGTGGCATGGAACTTCAGCACAAATGATCCCATTTTGGCTTGGTTTCTTGGGCCTAATGTAGGCGCTCGGTCCAAACGCATCACGTTTTATAAATTTTTCAAAGAGGGCCAGGTGCAGTGGTTCACACCTGTAATCCTAGCAGTCTGGGAGGCTGAGGCAGGAGGATTGCCTGAGCTCAGAAGTTCGAGACCAGCCTGAGCAAGAGTGAGACTCAGTTTCTAAAAATGGACATAGTAGTGGGTACCTATAGTTCCAGCTACTTGGGAGGCTGAGGCAAGAGGATCACTTGAATCCAAGAGTTTGAGGCAACTGTGAGCTATGATGCCACAGAACTCTACCAAGGATGACAAAGTGAGACTCTGTCTCAAAAAAGTAAAATAAAATAAAACATATAATTTTTTTCAAAGAAACACTTGTTATGTGTTTCTTCTATGTGTAAAATAAAACATAATTTTTTTCAAAGAAACACTTTCTTATGTCTTCATTTTTAAAGGCTCCGTTGTCATGTAAAAGTTGTTTTAAATAAATTTGTAAATTTGTATGCCTTTCTCTGGCGAATCTGTCTTATGTTACAAGGGCCTCAGCCACGAACCTAGTGATGGGAAAGAAATTTCTCATTCTCTGTAAGTACTTTCTATTTTCTTCTGAAGGGCAGGAATTATTTTAATTATTTTTCTGCTTAAATTACTTTGTTGTGTAACTGTGAGAGCTCAGAGAACAATACCCCAAAATGAAGACCTCAGAAACAGCCTCAGAAGCCAGTTTTTCTCTCCTCTTTTCCAGCCATCCTGCCTCTGGCCCCTCATTCTTCCCGGAGGCTAGCCATGGAAACGAGAATCTCTCTTTCCCAAGGTGAGTCATAGAAACCAGAACCCCTTTTCCCAGAAACCAGCCTTAAAACCCCAAAATGGGACTCTGACTTCCCCTGGCTATGTAAAAACTGGTCATAAAGAAATTATCTGTCCTATCTTGTTTGCTTACAGGTCATAAGACCCCCATTCAGAGAGGGCCCTGGTCCTGACCCCAAAGGAAGGAATGCTGCCCAGAGGGGTCAGGAGGAATCTGGACAGACGGGCCTTGCTGGGTTTCCACCCTACCCTTTTTGTCTAGTCGTATTTCTCCATGGCTGTCCATTACTTTGTGGAACCTAAGCATAACAATGGACGATTCCCCCTGTATCTTTGCATCTTCATCCTGAAGACTCCATGTTATGTAAAAATATGGTCAAATACATTTGTCTGCCCTTTCTCCTGTTAATCTACCCTTTGTCCGTTGATGTCCAGGGAACCTTCAGAGGATGAAGGGGACATTTTCCCTTGGTTGCTACATATTCAATTCCTGGTTGTGATGCAACTGGGAATAAGTCTGGAGGTAATTAATGCTATTGACGCTTCCCAAAATTGTTTCTTTGTGAAACAGAGGTAATCTTAGGAAACAGTTTAATGTGCTTTCTGTTTGCACTTCGGGGCATGTTACCCCACCTCTGGTCAGCCGAGGTAAGCAAGGTAGCACGTAGCACAGGCTACTGAGGGGATTTGCTGTTACCACAACAGAAATGTCAAGGGAAATTAGAAAATTGTCAGCTTTTGACATTCAAAATAGGTTTTTGCTACCAAACAATAGTCTCCAAAACCGGGTTTTGCTTAGAGAGGATTCCCCAGATTAGCACACCAAGGCCTAAAGCGTCCCTTGTGCTCCCGAGGAGCTGTGGGAAGAGAGGGAGGGAGCACCCAGAAGGGCAGGGAGGAGACAGAATCCAGAGGAAGCAGGGGAGTCGCTGGAGCTGAGGCGGGTGCTGAGAGCGCCGAGCTGTTGCTCCAGTTTTGTTTGGAGCTGGGGTAGAAGTCTTACGGGCCGCTCCCCATGAACCTGGGAAGACCCAGAGGAAGAAAACTAGGAAACGAGGGGCCTAGTTTGCCTGAGTTGCTCCTGCTTCTGGAGGGGCCCGAATGGGGCCTAGACTTTTACTCATGCTCCTGGTGTTGGGGCTGAGGAGGAGACACAGAAGGTCCTTGAGTTGAGCTGTCGTCGCCCCCATCTCAGCCTGAGAGAGGCCGGGTCAGTAAGCACGTGAGCACGTGCTGTGTATAATTTCTTTTGAGCTGATAAAGGAAGGAAGGTGATAGCACAGTACCCACATGATCACGTTTTCCTTAATAAGGGGGTTTAGAAGGATGTGCTTCAGGAACTGGACGGCAGCAGCAGTAGTTTTAGAAGTATAATCCTTTTTTTTTTTTGAGGCAGAGTCTCACTCTGTTGCTCCAGGGAAGAGTGCCATGGAATCGTAGCTCACAGCAGCCTCAAACTCTCCGGCTTGAGCAATCCTCTTGCCTCAGGCTCCTGAGTAGCTGGGACTACAGGCATGCTCCACGATGCCTGGCTAATTTTTTATTTTTAGTAAAGACTGGACCTTGCTCTTGCTCAGGCTGGTCTTGAACTCCTGAGCTCAAGTGAACCACCTGCCTCAGCCTCCCGGAGTGCTAGAGTTAGAGGTGTAAACCACCTCGCCCGGCCTCTATAAAAAAAAAAAAAAAATTATAGATAATCTTGACTTTTTCCTTTTGCTTCTCTATTTTTCTAATATATTTTGTAATGAGAAAGTTAAAAAACTTAATAAAGAGCATAAAGAATATAATATAATATTAATAATATTCCAAAGCCATTCCTATCTTTAGACACACATCTCTTTTTTTCTTATTTCTTTAATATGCATGTGTCTTTTACAGCAGCAGAAACACACTTCTTAGTTCAGTCTCCTTTTTCCTTCCCCTTCCCATTTTCTCTTTAGTTCTCTAAGAAAAGTATCACCAACCCTGTGTGAACCCTTTAGTATCTTTTTTTTTTCTTGAGACAGAGTCTTGCTCTGTCATCCCAGCTAGAGTGTAGTGACATCATCATAGCTCATCGTAGCCCCAAACTCTTGGGCTCAAGTGATCCTCTTGCCTCAGCCTCCCACATAGCTGAGATTATAGGCACACACCACCACAATTCTATTTTTAATAGAGACGGGGTCTCAGTCTTGCTCAGGATGGTCTTGAACTCCTGAGCTCTAGTGATCTGCCTGCCTCGACCTCCCAGAGTGCTAGGATTAAATGTGTGAGCCACCGCGCCCAGCCTAGTATCCTTTTCTATATAACCGTATGCCATACCACATATGAACTATGCATGGAGACGTGCTTATGTCATACCCATAAGCATGTGCACAGACGTGAACACACATAAATACGCTTACAAGTTTGTGGGAATTTTTTGTAGTACAAAGATGGGATCATACTATGAACATATTTCTGTATCTTATCTTTTTGTACTTACCATCACTTCTTGGAAATTATCAAGTCAACTGGCTTAAGCCCTATTTATTTTTTTAACTGGATCTGTAATATTCTATGATCCTGTTGAATTATAATTCATTCATTCTATCTGTGAGAGTTTTGAACATTTCTTTTTTCTTGATTCTTAGAGATGGTGGCTATCTGGCTATTATCGTGTGAAAGCTTATTATATCTTCTATATTGCAAGTAATATAACATTGTTTTATTAATTTAATGATGTTAATACACCCAGATTTTTTATCCACTTATTCCTAATGATATTCAAATATGTTTCTTCATTGTAGGAGCAAGACAATACTCCTTAGTTAATGTGAGTGGTAGGGAGTAACATCATAGGACAATTAGTCAATAAATATTTGACAGTCTCTATTATGTAAGACATAAATCTCACTTCAGTGTTTTCCCACAAAGCTCTTTAAAAAGACTTTCACAGTTTTCTGTGGAGGGATTAAAAATAGGCCAAAACCAAGAAGGTGGAGACTTCTAAATTGAATTAATCAATTGCTGGAAAATGAGCTTGATTTTCAGAAGGTGATAAGATTTTTATGGTTTTATTGATATTTTCATTGCAATTATTACATATAGTATTTTGCATTTAGGTATACCCCATATGATTTTTAGAGGTTAGTAAAATGATGTTAGCTTCTTATTATCTAACTCTCCTTGGTCTTTCTAGTGATTAGTTTATGCCCAAAGTTGTTTTTTTTTTTTTTTTTGAGACAGAGTCTCACTTTGTCACCCTGGTAGAGAGCCATGGCCTCATAGCACATAGTAACTTCCAACTCCTGGGCTTAAGCAATACTCTTGCCTCAGCCTCTTGAGTAAGTAGCTGGGACTTTAGGTCATAGTGCCTGGCTAGTTTTAGAGATGGAGGTCTCATTCTTGATCAGATTGATCTTGAACTCCTCAGCTCAAGGGATTCACCTGCCTCAGCCTCCCAGAGTGCTGGGATTACAGTGAGCCACCATACCCAGTCCATGCCTAAAATATTTGAATTATAGATCACCAATATCAAACTCAAATACTTATTGGTTTATATTTTACATCTAAGTCCAAATTTTAAAACGATTTTATATATCTATAGCCCCATTTAATTTTTTACACTTTTTTGGGTTATGAATCTCATTGTTTGACAATGGATGAAAATGTCACTTTTTATTTTAGTTTGCAAAAAGTTTTAGATCATGTTAACAAATGAAGTAAATGCCAATATTGCTTAGCTCTACTGATTCTGATGACAGCTTATAAATTACTTCATATCATTTTAACCACAGGAAGGAGAGGTTGTTAGCTTATTATACTTGCTTTAAATGTGTAACTGTGGTTTCCATTATAAACAAAAATTATGAAGCATACTCATCCACTGTCCTCAACTCTTGACTATTAAAAACAAGTATATAATAAAACTTTTACTCTTAGCTTAATTTGAAGATCAGCTATGAGGGCAACGAGGTTTGCTAATGTTGAACACAGGCCTTTAATCATGGGGACAGTTTATAGCGTATGATGGATGAGGTTGGTTTAAAAAAAAATTCTAGGAAATAGAATCAGAATTACCTGGGAAACTGTCCAAAATTCTCTTTACTATATCAATCATATGATAGAAGTCATAGCATCTTTAACACACAGTCAAGAGGCTTTAAAAAGGGGCACTGATGCCCTGGTAGAGCTAATGGCGGGTTGAGAGTGGTGGGGTCTCCTTTGTAATTACAGGGCTTAATCACCACCTTTGCCCTCTGAGTGTTTTTCTAATCATTGCATCACATCTCCGGGGAAGGCACAGGAGGTGAAATGCAGGCAGCTGTGGTGAGAGATTTGGTGTGAGAGAACCTTCTCCACCACCCACACTTCCTTGCCCACTGTGGGCTGAGTTCCGGCTGCCTGGCCTCTGCTAACCTCCAGGCTGACTCACTCTGTGCTTGTAACCTAGTCACAGCCCCTGTGTCTGCGTTATTTGTCCCATGGGCAGGGCTGGCCCAGGGCTCCCCAGTCCTGCTGGGGTCTTCAGTGCTAGAAGTGGAAGCTAATTCTGCAGCCGTCCTCTCATCTCCCTGCTTTTCTGATGACGGAATTGAGCTTAGGGGGAATGTCGTGTGGTCAAGTCTAAATGGGTGTAGTTTTCCTGTCTTCCACATGTGGTATTTCTTCTCTACCAGGTTCATCCTACTGCTTACCTGTACTCTCCCTGCCAGAGACCCATCCCTTTGGAATTACCAGAGGCTTATTCTAGTCACACACTCTTTGGGAGAGCTGCCATCTTGGCCAAACTGCATGTACAACTGTCACCCCTGTCTTATTAGAGAAGATAGACATAATTCTGGGTGCCGAGGGTATGAACTTAGGTGGTAAGAGCTCCTCTGGGGCATGAGGCTCTGGCCTGGGTCATGAGGAGAGAAGGGGCAAAGTGAAAGCTGTCCCTTTCTCAGCGGCATTGTTTTTCCGGTGGCTTCCTTTCATCCAAATGTGCCAGTATCTGCCATTAGCTTCCACATCTGTGCATTCCAAGAACATGGAGAGGACAGCTGTGTCTCTGACTAGATGTAGTTTTCCAGCTTCTTGGCTGAGAGCTGTTCCATGGAAACAAAATATTCTCTTTGGTACCCTGGGTCATTAAGATTTCCCGCCGTATTAGCTGCTCAACTTCTTTCAAGCTCTTTTGTCCTGTGATATTATCATTACCCAAATGAAGGAAGATTCTAAATGATGTCAAACTGTGACACTTGGATTTAGGTAGAAGTAAATTTCTTTATGAATAAATTCTGAGTGGACCTGAATGACTTCTTCATTTATATTTTTTTCTTTACTTCAAAAAAATCATAGGGCCAGGCCTGGTGGTTCACGCCTATAACCCTAGCACTCTGGGAGGCTGAGGAGGGTGGATTGCCAGAGGTCAGGAGTTCGAGAATAGCCTGACCCAGAGAGAGACCCCATCTCTAAAAACTAGCCAGGCAATGTGGTGAGTACCTGTAGTCTCAGTTATTCAGCAGGCGGAGACAAGAGGATCACGTGAGCCTAGGAGTTGGAGGTTGCTGTGAGCTGTGTGCCATGGCACTCTACCAAGGGCAACACAACTCTATCTCAAAAAAAAAACAACACAAAAACAAAAACCCGAAACTGAAGTAAGCTACATTTTTACCTTGTTCTTGTGGATCGTTCCAAAGGAAACTATGTTAGTGGGGGCAACCAGGTGCAGGCAGTGGATGAAATAAAGAACTTTTAGAAACGTACAGCCTTTATCATAAAAATTAATGAAAACTATTTTTTTTTTTTTTGCCCGGGGCTGGGTTTAAACCTGCCACCTCCAGCATATGGGGCCAGTGCCCTACTCCTTTGAGCCACACCACCCAAAAGAATGTTTTAAATAAAAGATGTAAGCACACCTTGGCATCTGAAGTCCCTTTTCAGCAGTGTTCTTCACCGACTGGTTACTCAGTGGAGGAGCTCACCCACAGGATTCTAAGTGACTCTTAATTGAAATTAAAACATTTCCCCCATGGCTTCTGTGAGATGCTATAGGTTATTCTACAATAGTGGTCATGCAATTTTTTGCCTTCTCAATTGTATTTAAAAACCTAGCTATAAGGAGACTATTTAACACGTAGGACACGGCATCTGTCAGTGACACTGAGAGAGCTTTCTGTTGGCTTGCTGTCACATTGACACGGAGTTTTCTCTCTGAAGACCGCGATCTGTGCTATGTGTTGTATTCTTCAACTTCCTTCCGCGATCTGTGCTATGTGTTGTATCCTTCAACTTATTAGTCACGATCTTTCATGCACTTAGGGTACTAAACAATTACATTACACTGTGCCATTATGTGATATATATACTGGATGTATTTTTATCTGCAATTCCTGACTCCATAACTGCCATATTCCTTCTTACGACATTGGGGCATTTTGGCCTGTGAAAGCACAATCTCTCTCTCTGATTTTCTCCTGCTCTCCTTTTACCTGCTCTTTTTTTTCTCCTCATGGCTGGAATCTTCTCCCAATTTTCTGTCTTCGAGCCAGTCATAAAGAAATTCTCTGACTTACCTTGTCTGATTGTAAGTCATAAGACCCTCATTCCAAAGAGGGTCCTGCTCCATACCCTGGAGGAAGGAATGCCGCAGATCAGGCCTGCTGGGTCCTCCCTCAGCCCCTGAGGATCAGATCACACCCTCTGTCCAATCACGTTGCGACATGGTTCTCAATCGTGCCTGTCCAATTAAGTCTCCATAAAAGGCCCACAGAGGGCTGGTATGAAGAGCCTCTGGGCAGCTGAATCTGTGGAGTCCGTTAGGAAGGTGAACTCATCCGTGTGCAGAGAGGGTGGTGCACCCCAACTCCAGCAGGACGGGCGAGCCCTCCAGACTTTGCCCTTCATCTGCCGGTTTATTTGTATCCTTTAAAACAGTCTTCATAGTACATTGGTAAGTGTGTCTCTCACGGTTGTGTGAGCTCATCTAGCAAATTAATCAAGCCCGAAGAGGGGGTTGTGGGAACCCCACGTTGAAGCCTGTGGGTCAGAAGTTCCGAAGGCCCAGACTTTCAACCAGAAGAAGGGAGGGGCAGGTCTTGTGGGACCAAGCCCTCAGCCTGTGGTTTGCTAGGCTCTCCCGGGATGGCGTCAGAATTGAATTGAATTAGAGGACGTGCAAGCTGGGGTCTGCTGCAGAGCTGATTGCTTGCTTGGTGTTCGGGGAGAAACCCTCACAGATTTGGTCATGAAAGTCTTCTGTATTGATTGTTGTTGTTGAGTGAGAACAGACAAAAAATCGCTTAGGATGTGAGTTTTTCCCATATATATACAAACATACTTTCCAAGATCTATGGCTGATAGAGGAAGATGAAATAGAAAAGTGGGATATTGTGATACTCCAGCTAGACATAATATAAATGAACCAAAATAGGAATACTATGAAGAGGCTCGGCGTCTGTGGCTCAAGTGGCTAAGGCGCCAATCACATATACCTGAGCTGGTGGGTTCGAATCCAGCCTGGGCCTGCCAAACAACAATGACGGCTGCAACCAAAAAAATAGCCAGGCTTTGTGGTGGGCGCCTGTAGTTCTAGCTACTTGGGAGGCTGAGGTAGGAGAATTGCTTGAGCCCAGGAGTTGCAGGTTGCTGTGAGCTGTCATGCCACAGCACTCTACCCAGGACAACAGCTTGAGGCTCTGTCTCAAAAAAAAAAAAAAAAAAAAGAAATACTATGAAGAGAATATTAATAATTCCAGCCATTGATTTCTATAAAAATTATTCAACATACACAAGCATGTATTAATCCAATTCATGATTACCCAATTATCCTAACTTCAGTAGTTCTCTCCCTTTGCTATGGTATACAGGTCAGAAATAGAATTTTTCACAATATGCTTCAGTGAAGACAAATGTGTGAATTTGGGAGTTTTGTGTAGTTGTTGAGATCTTGGGGTTTAGCGTAATGGAATGAGTTCTTAGCCAGGTCCTAGATACTTACTCTCATGTTGAACAAGTTATTTAACCTCACTAAGCTTTATTTATAAAGTGAATTTTTATTTATTTATTTCTTATTCATAGAGAGAAAAACTCAGAAGCAGATACCTCAAAGGATTGAGAGTGAAATGTAAAGAGTTCAGTGTAGTATCTGGCACTGTAATAAATGGTCAGTGCAGATTAGCTATTTTTATTAGTTACTATTTATATTGCATCTTCTATCATAATTTTATTTAGAAACACCATTTTTCCTTCTAGCAGCATAATGAAAGGTAAAAATTATTTTCCAATTTATTAAAAAAATTTTCCATATCAATTACATTTTGGGTCATTTCTTGTAGCAACTTAAGTTTAGTATTTTATTTAAACTCCTGTTAGTTTTAGGCTGTCAGTAGGGTTGTTTGAGTCTGGGAGTTTGAAGTTCAAAGCTGCAATGAGCTATCATTGATTGCGCAGCCTGGGAGACAGAGACTCTGTCTCTAAAATGAAAAACAAAAACCTTTTAAAAGTACTGAATACTTCTTGATCAAATGAGCACTTGGGAAGTGATGGGATAAGCTATTATTTATCTATATTAAATTAAAAAATTACTAGACACAGCAATAAGATTGAAAGAACTATCCCATGTCATTATATACCATATTTGATTTAAACAATATTCTACAGGTGAATATTCAAGTTGTTCTCACTTTTTGCTGCCATATCAAACATGCACAATTATAGAAAATAAAATTAAATGCCATATTAATTGAAAACCCTTTCTGGATGCCTGTAAAATGAACCCCCAAAACTTAAAGACATAAAAAGTGTGACTCATACATTGCTGGTAGAAATGTAGAATGGTGAAGCTGTGAGTGGAAAACAGTCTGGTGGTTCCACAAAATGTTAAACACAGAATTACCACAGGACCCAGCCAATTCCGTTCTTAGTATATACCCAAGAAAATAAAAAACAGATGTTCAAACAAAAACTCGCATAGGAATTTTCAGAGCAGCACCATTCTCAGTAGCCAAAAGGTGGAAATAACTTCAATGTCTACCAAGGGATGAATGGATAAATAAACGGTGGTATATTTATACAATGAAGTACTGTTCGGCCATTAAAAGGAATGACGTATGGCTCACAGTACAGCATAGATGAGCCTGATAACATTTTCCTAGGTGGAAGAAGGTAGGCACACGAGGTCACATGTTATAAGGTACCATTTATAAGAATATCCAGTACAGGTAAGTCTAGAGCTCAGAAGCAGATTAGTGCTTGGGACTAGAGGAAGCAGAAAAGGAATGATTGCTTAATGAGTATGGTTTTTGGGGGGTGATAAAATGTTTGGGAACTTGATAGTGGCAATGGCTACATAACGTTGTGAATGCATAAATCAATGCTGAATCATAACTTTAAAATGGTTAAAATGGTAAAATTTTATATTATTTGTATGTATCACAATAAAAACCCAGAAAATTCCTCCGTGGTGCCCCCGAAATACCAAATTTGTTGGTATTGAAAATGCTGAACTCAGTTGGAAACATATTTTCGTTTGTTTGTTTTTTTAATTGAGACTGAGCCTCAAGCTGTCACCCTGGATAGAGAGCCGTGGCATCACAGCTCACAGCAACCTCCAATTCCTGGGCTCAAGCGAGTCTCCTGCCTCCGCCTCCCAAGTAGCTGGGACTACAGGCGCCTGCCACAGCGGCCGGCCATTTTTTTTTTTTTTTGGTTGCAGCCGTCACTGTTGTTTGGCGGCCCAGGCTGGATTTGAACCGACCAGTTGGCCCCACTTTTAAAGTTTGAATGTCAAACATAGGTGTGGAGCAAGTGAAGGGAGGGAACTGACCATGACTGGGCGTGGGGTTCACCCCGGAGAAGCCGTGAGACTTTTCTCCAGGAGTTGCACCCTGACGCATCTAATGGGGAAAGACAGTCTATAAACCGGTGAGTGGCAGTGGGATGAAAAGGACATCCTGGGCAGCTGCCTGTGGGGAGGTGGAGCAGAGGTGCACCCTCGTGGGTACGGAGGGTTAGGCTCACTGCACAACACCACGGTCACCTCCCTCAGGCACTGGGGCTGTGGGGAGTGGAGCGGAGTGGCCTGGCATCCTGGGGGCAGGCTTGTGCACACTGCCTTGGGCCTGCATGTGCAGGACTGATCTGCAGAGTGACTTGACCCTTCCTGTTCCTGAGGACAGTCCCCAAATCTCAAACTACCTCATCCATGTGAGTTCGTGGGCACGATGCCTCTCCTGAGAGAAAGAGGCCGGGGTGTTGTACAGGTGACCCCTGAGGCTGAGAACCCCTGCTGCTTCCACTCCAGTTTTCCTGGGGATAAGAGGTTTAAATGAGGAAGCAAAAAGGTGTGAAAAATAAAGCAGAGTGTTAGTCACGATGGTGTCACGATGCTGTCCCCACTCCCAACACAGCTACGGATACGATAAAATCAATGTGTCTGTAAGAACCCCCTTCGGTTCCCCTCGGACCTCCAGGCAGGCTGTTCTGGTTCTGCTGGTTGTGAATTGCTTCAGTTGTCACACAAATCCACCTTGCCTTACTCTGTGTCAACAACTCTGTTATTTTGCTGGTGATGCTGTGGCACTACGGTGCATATGGTTCTGTGCTCGGGGTCCTCGTCCTTGTTTTATGGGGGATCATTCAAGGGATAGAGGTCATAGGTCACAGGCTAGAAGAGACCTTTTGGAGGGACAGCACTTGGTTAACTAGGTCACACCCACCTCGATTCCTCCTCTTGCTCCAGGGCACTTCCCAACTCCCTCCTACAAAGGCCGTGATTCTCCCCCACCTTCCTGCGGCCCTTTAGCCTCCTTCCAGCCCCAATCACTTACCTGAAATGCCAGAGCCAAAACTGTTTTGGATTTCAGAATATTGGCATTACAGTTACAGGTTGAGTGTCCCCATGTTAGCACTTTAAAAGTTTCAAATTTTGTAGCCAGTTGGATCTGACAATTCTGGATTAGAAATCCTCAATGTGCACTGGGATCTGACCAATGAGACAGAAGTGAAAATGTGGCATTGACTTCTGGGCAGTGTTCTTACAGAGAGAAGGTCCTCCTTCCCCGTCCGCGTGCCATCCTGGGTGAGCCATGTTGCTGGAGTCTCTGCTCTGGACAGTGAGAAGGACTCAGGATTTGAGCCTTCTCTGGGGAAACCAATGTGGCAGAACAGGTTGGCCACACATGCCGAGGGACGGGCCAGCCCAGGCTGCCCACTGACATTCTATGTAGGCAAAGGGAACTTGTGCCCGACTGAGGCAGGTGTTACTCGGGGCTCTCTGACCTAATCACAGCAGACAGAAGGGGTAACAGTCATGATGCGCAATGTGCTGCCTTTTCTGTCTTCTGCACAGCACCCCAAAATTTATACATGCCTCTGCTCCCTAAAACTGTCCCGTAGTACTGGTCACAAATTGGTGACAGGAAGAAACAACCCAAGGAGATTAATTTACAATAAGGTGTAGTTGACCAATAACCTTCTCGTGTTTGCATCCTGAGGATAAAAGCACTCTCGGCTGAACGTCTGTCCTGGACGGGTGTGTCAGGCTTTAGGGTGACCCTGAAGGAAACGGGCGGCTCTCACCCCGAGCAGTCCCCTCCTTCCCATTCCGACGGTGGACAAACTGTGTGGAGCTGTAGATGTTTGGCAGTTCTGGGCATTCACAGCTGCTATGTAATGTTCATATTCATGCTTATTTTATTTTTGACTCAGAAAAAGGCTGGTCCCTTCCATGGGGACTGTTTCTGAGCCTCCAGTCCTCCAGCTTGCCCAGCTAGGAAGACCGGATGCCCCGAGGTGCTGGCGCCTCCTCCTGGGACCCCCAGGCCGCTCTTGGAGCCGCACCCCTCCTCATGGGCCTCAGGGAGGAGCCTGAAAGCATAAGAGCAGTGAGATCCACAGGGTAGAAGCATCACTCAGTCCTGCTTTCCTTCTGTTTATAAAATGAATCTTTCCGTTCCTTTGGTGAGGTGGTTTCCAAATATGTTTCCTCTGAGCAGCCGACAGAGGTGGAGTCACCAATGCTGGAGCGGCTCAGCCATCCCGTAGCTGTCCTCCTTGCTTCGAGTGAAAGAAGGTTAACGCTGCCCTGATTCAATGTTGGAGCTATAGAGAGGTTTGAGAAATTCATCAAAAATAAGGCTGACGTTCAGTTGCGGACAGCTCACCACCCTGTGTTGGACAGGGCAGCAGAGACACCCGCAGAAGCAGCGACCTTGGCCTCACTCTGCCTTCCTGTCTTCAGCAAGGCCAGGAAAAGACATGAGTTTTCCCCTTTGCTCAACATCTTGGCAACCCCAGTTCTAGATCGAGCCAAAATGGAGGCGTGTAGGGAGAGGTGATTGAGAATAGCTATTAAGAAAAAAAAAACAGAAAAACGAAGTCTGATGTGCTCGACATTGCACAGTGGGTTAGCTTGATCTTGGGAAGTCTTTCACTTGAATCCTTTCTATCAGATTGGCTGCAGCAGGTTTTACTGGCTGCCCGGTCTCCAACCCTTCTGAGGACTTCTGGCCTCCACAGAGAACTTTCTGTGTTAATGTGTCCGTGAGCCTGCTGAGCACGTCTCCTCAGTGACCCACTGAGAAGGGATGTGCTGTCTGACAATGTTCGATGTTTGAATTTTCAGTGGATTGAAGTTACTATACTTCTGAAGTTAAAGGTATTCCTGCGAGATTTGTCATCTTTTTACCTCGTAAGGTTTGTTGCCAGTGCTCTGTAATCCACATGCAGGTGGGGGCTGGGGCCCAGGGGCGCTCAGGAGACCCTTTCTGCTGGGAGAAGTTGGGGCCTCTCATTGCAAATATCAAAGGACTGAGAAACGCATGTCTCTAAAACCTCACAGCAGCTGATGTGTGTGGGGTGAGACTGGGGTTGCATTTGGGGTCTGCCTGAATCTATTGCCTCCTCCCAGGCTCCAGGTGTGTGGGGTAGGGGCTGTCTGAGGGTCTGCTCAGCCCCCTTCATCTTCCTGAGCCACATCCCTGCCTGTTCAGCCCACTGGGCCACTGTGTTTTGCTTTGGGGGAAGACCTCTTTCATACAGTCACCTAGAAGTTTTTGGGTTAGTGGCAGAAAGAGCTCTTTGCTCTGTGAAATGCCTCTAACATGTGTGTGGCCACGGGCACCTGGTCAGAAGCTCTGGGGCTGATGGGGCTGTGCTCATGTGATGGTCTCTGATGGGCTGTTCTGCAAGGCTCTGGAGGGGCTGTGGAGATCCACCCGGAGGCATAAAGAACCATTATATCACCCAATGGCCCACTGCAGTGCATGGAGCCATGGAGGTCCACTGTGGTGCACGGAGCCACGCAGGTCCACTGTGGTGCACGGAGCCACGCAGGTCCACTGTGGTGCCACGGAGCCACTCAGGTCCACTGTGGTGCACGGAGCCACGCAGGTCCACTGTGGTGCACGGAGCCACGCAGGTCCACTGTGGTGCCATGGAGCCATGCAGGTCCATTGTGGTGCCACAGAGCCATGGCAGAGACTGTGCTTTAGCGCCTTCAGAAGTGCGGCAAAGCCTTGATGGCGGAAATCCCTGGAATTGCATCACATCCATGGGATTTGCACAGCATGGCCTTATGTCATTTCAAAGGATGCTTGCTCTAAATTAATACATATAATTTTAAATGTTAAACACATCAAATGCTTGTGTTCTCTTTGTAAGGGTCCTAAGAGTTGCTCTTTCATTTTAAATAGAAAAAAAAAGAAGTATCCATTGGATCCAGAAGTATCCTTGGATCCAGAAGTATCCAAGAAGGTGGGGCACATTCTTGTCTAATAAACTGGGTACAAATAATACTCTGTGTTAGCTGGGATGCCAACACAAGGTTTCAGATAACAGAAAATGCTTTACTTTTTGTTTGTGTGACCAAATGAATGAATGAATGAACTAATTCCCCTCAAGTGGGACAAGAAAGTGCAAATGTGAGAATTTAGGGGAAAATAAAACATTTTGGTTGAGCTAATCAACAGAGTCCTTCTAGCATGCCACCTTGGCCTGGATCTGAGTGGGTGGGCAGAGCCTGCTCTGTGGACTCAAATCCCACTTTGCCCTACAGTGTGAAATGGGGCCACCAGCCCAAAAGGATGACAAAATGTCACACCAGGCCAGTAACTGTCACAGGCATAAGGCCCTGCTCCTGGGTCTGTATGTTTGGCCCCCCCACCCCGAGCCCATGGTCTGCACCTGTAGGGGGGCTTTTCCTCTGCTTTGACAGGATCCACAGTGGTGACAAAGAGAGCAAACAGGTGGAAGGGAGACAAGAACAAAATGAGTGTCAGAAAAGTGTCACAGGACCTGAAGATAACCTTCACCCAGGAAGTGTGCCATACCCCCCTGCATCGGATTGCCATGAACAGAAAGTTTTCTCACAAGGATAGATAAGGTGACAACAACACATGAACAAATGCTCAATTTCTATAATCATCAGAGAAATGTAAATCAAAACTATCTTGAGACATCACCTCATCCCAGTGAGGCCCATATAACAAAGTCCCAAAGCTGCAGATGCTGGCATGGGTGTGGAGAGAGGGGAACACTTTTACACCGATGGTGGGACTGCAAACTCTATAGCCTTTATGGAAAGAAGTAAGGAGAGTCCTCAAACAGTTAAGAGTAGACTTTCCATTTGATCCTGCAATCCCATTACTAGGTATCCACCCAGAAGAAAAAGGCATTTTACCATAAGGACATTTGCCCTTGAATGTTCATAGCAGTCCAATTTACAGTTACAAAGACGTGGAGGCAGCCCAAGTGCCCACTGCACGTGAATAGATACACAAACATGGTATGTGACACTGTGGAAAACTACTCGGCCATAAGAGACGGGACTGTGAATCTTTGGTATCAACCTGGATGACCTCTGAGAGCATCCCAGTCATGTATCACAGGAACAGAAGGACAGCCTCCACGGTGCTCAATACTGAATGTAATTAGCTCTGTAATAACCAGTATTATTCTTCTAATCTTGTTCTGCTTTTTCACCTTTTTTCATTTTGTCTATTCCAGGTCCATTGTAAAAATCCATATGGATTTTTTACTTATCATGTCAGTTTCTACAAAAAGCATGTTTAGATTTTACTGGGGTTGTATTGAACCTATGGATCAACCTGGGGATACGTGGCCTTGTAACAGATACTGAGCCTTCTGACACTTGAGGAGGCTATAGCTCTCCCTTCAGTTATTATCAGACATGCTTTATAGTTATAAGGGAGAGGCAGAGCATTTATTTTGCCTGACTAACCTCTATGTGTTTAATTGTAAATGGTATTTAAAAAAATTTCAAATCTGGTTGGCTAATTGTGTATTTGTGTGATTGATTCTTGCTTATGGACAGTGTATCTTAAAAACTTGTTGAACCCTATTTTTCTTTCTAGTAGTTTTTTCCCCTCCCTTTGGAGGTTTCATTGAATTTTCTACATAATCACGTCTGTAAATAAAGGGACAGTGTGCTGTCTACCTTTCTAGCCTGAATACTGTCTTTCTTGCCTGTTTTCACTGACTAAACTTCCGATATTTTGTTGAATAGAATCGATAGGAGCAGACGCTTCTGTCCTGTTCCGCACCTTGGGACTCAGTCTCTCTCATGAAGTCTTATGTCAGCTGCAGGGTTGTCACAGAAGCCCTTCATCACATGGAGGAAATCTCCCACGTTATTGCTTTCCCTCTTGTGTTACTTCCTTTCTGCCTGAGAGATTTATTTTAATATTTTTTTTAGTGTGGGTGATGAATCCTTTGAACTTTTGAGCATCTGATAAAGACTATGTTGTAGTTTTTGAAAGATATTTAGCTGGGTATAGAATTCTAGGTGGACTTTTTTTTTTTTTTTTTAATCATTTCAGTACTTTAAAGATGGGTCTCCACCATCTTCTCATGTAGATTGAATATTTTTTAAAGAAAACTCTTATTAGTTTTATTCTTCTATATAGAATGTAGCTTCTTCTCTCTGATTCCTTTTAGGGTTTTCTTTTTATTACTTATTTTAGTTGATTTGATTATTGTGAACCTTGGCATAGTTTTCTTAATTGACCTATAACTGGGTTCATTTGGCCTTTTCACTATATTGCATCACAGTGACAAACAATTAGAGTGTTGTGGCGTTGGTATCATTGTCCCCTTCCCTGGGAAACTTCAATTATCCAATTACAAGTATACGTCTCCACTTTAACTTGTCCTATAGCTCACAGATGCTGTGTAGCAGTCTGTGTAGCCTATGGCTAGAAGGAGTGAGAGTTATAAGAAATACCTGAATAGCTCAATCATGGAACACCTGGGTGGAAAGGGCATGGAGAGGGATTTAGCTCTCCTAACGAGCATGAGAGCTCGAGAGATAAGAGCAGTGGTGAATTGGCAGTCTCTACACCTGTGGTGTTGAGAGGCACGAGATCAGCCTTATATTAGGCTGGAGGAGAAGGCAGCCAGGAGCGTGTTCATTCTATCATGGACCTGCTCACATTGACTATGTCTTCTCTCCTGCCTGCAGAACGCCAGCATGGCATCTCTCTCACTAAGCTCTGCTAAAGATAAGATCTTTCTAAGAAGACGGCTTTACTCTCTCAAAGTCTCTCTCTCTGTCTTCCTTCTGCTAAAGTAAATAGCCCTGAGGCACCTAAGAGCAATTGTTCGTGAGCAGATAAGAGCCTGGTCCCCATCCAGAACACAGCTAGATAGGCTGGGGCAGGAGACCAACCAGTCCTGGGCCCTGATAAGTGGTGTCCATAAAGGGCCACTGACAATGCTGGGTATTTTCTTATGATTTTTTTCTCTGTGTATTTTCATATGCATAATGGCTGTTGCCAGGTTTTTGAGTTCACGAGCCTTTTCCTCTACCAGCTCTAATCTGTACATATGTATTTTCCATCTCATGCTGTGTAGTTTTTGTCTTTAGAAGTTCTGCTTGGGTGAATGCTGTATTTTCTGTGCATCTACTTAACTTTTCAAACACATGGAATGTCGCTATAAAAACTGACAGTGTCATTTTCTGGTAAATGTAACATCTGCATCCACTGTAGGTCAGTTTCGCTGAACTGACTTTTCTTCTCATTGTGCGTTTGAGGCACCCGCCCATTGCAGACTTGGTAAGTTCAATTAGTAACAAGATACTGCGAGCTCTTCATGGTGGAGTGCTGGCCTTTTCAGTCCTGCAAACGTGATGTTCCATAGTGTCAGCCATTATTATTCACGACTGAGGCATGAGTGCTCTCACTGCTCAACGTCGCTGCACACGAGCTTTCCCGTGCGGCCAGTAGAGGCAGGCGCGGTGCTCAGAGCTGTGTGAGTGGTGAGCATTTTCCTGCAGTGGGTGGTTTCCGTGCACCAGGACTGTGAGGGGTGTCCCGCTGGACACGGGGACCCTCTCTCTGCAGGGCTCAGGTGAATTCTCACTTTCTCGTCTCCTCAGGATCACTCCTTTGTCAGCCTGAGGCAGGGACAGCTGGGGAGGCTGTGGGGCTGTTTCCTCCCTCCCCAGGGCTTCTCCAGCCCCTTCTGCTGATGCACTTGTGGCTTCACACCATTGGCTGTGGGGCGTTTCCCGCAGCCTTTTCCTCGTGTTTCGGGTGGGAAGGTGAATCTGCTCACCCCTGTTCAGTCTTCTCTGGGTATGAAGGAGACCTTGTTTCTGTAGCTGTGATTGGCCTTGGTGGACAATCAATGCCTTCCCAGCTATTCTTGATGTTTTGTGGGGGAAGAAGAAATATCTCTAGCAAACAAGAATACCCACACACCCTGCTTGGGTGCATTTCTTTCTAGTTCACTCCAAGCAGAGAAGTGGCTTCTCTGTACCTACCTCCTGGAAACTCCCCAGTGGTGCCTGGTTTCACCCAGCCTGGAAATATGGGGCAGAATTCTGCACAGATTTAAGATGAACATGCAACAGAGAGTGATTCTATGATGCAGGGTGTTACGACATTTTACAGTTTGATTTGCACCCTGAACTGCACTGCTGTATCATTTCATATGGGATGTTGGCCCACAATTCTGGAATCCCTAGGCTGGACCCTGGGATAGCCCAACAAGGGTCTGGGTCCTGAGAGACTTAACTCTCGTTTGAGGGCTCAGGGTGCACGACACTTGAGTGAAGAATTGCTCAGTGTCTCCTTTGAATTTCATGGCTGTTCTGGCGTCGGCAGTCCAGCTTTTAACTTCTTTTCCGGCCTCAGCTGCTGACTCTGGGGCTCGCCATCTCAGCAGGCCTGCTTCTTCACAGTTTCCCTCTGGCTGAGCTTCTCTTGTCCCCATCACTTCTCAGTGGTCCCAGGGAAGGGTTAGTGGTGCCCTGCAGAGGAACACTGCTGGAAGCTCCCTGCTGGTGACTGTGACACACCACGTGCTATCTCAGGCCAAGGAGAGAGAGAGCTCCCTGTTCTCATGGAGCTTTTATTCTAGTGGAAAATTTCTATACAGACTGCCACGTTCTGGGAAATGAGTAGGCGGGATGTTCAAAACGATCAGAGCCTGGGCCCCTGCAGGGTGATGGAAACCCCCAGCCCACCTGCCCGGAAGCACAGCCCCCCGCCGCTCTCACACTTGGGGGTTTGAGTCACTCCAGCATTAACTCTGCACCAAGCCCCTCCCCATCTCATCCCTGCTCTTCTGAGTGGAGGAAATAAAATAGTTGATAAAACTACAATCAGAGAAATTTTCAACTTTTCATTCTTCAATAACCTCAGAAATGAGAAGAACAAAGTGCTCACCAGAAGGGTCAAAGACCTACATTAGAAGGGCTCCCTTGAACCCCTCGATGCTGCCAGCTCGCGTGAATCCCTCCCTGACACTAGGAGGGACCCCGCGTCCGTCCCTGACGGGAAACTCTCATCAGAGAAAACCCTTTGCTTTCTCTTCTCTTGGTCCTTGACTTTTTCCCCTGTGAGGTGTGACAGTTGATGTGTGTGTCACCTTGGCTGTGTGTGGGGAGCCCAGGTACCACTATGAGCATCACTTCTGGGGTGCCTGCAAGGGTGCTGGGTGAGGCACACATGTGGCCGGGCCGAGTAGAGCAGATGTCCTTCCTGGAGTGGGCAGGCGTCCTCCTGTCACCCAAGGACCCAAGCACCACAGAAAGGCTCCCCGGGTGAAGTGGGCTCCTCCTGCCTGGTGTCCTTGAGCCAGGCATTTGTGTTTCCCCATCCTGGATGAGAGCCATAGTGTTAGTTTTCCTTGTGACTCCAGCCTGCCGGCCTTCAGACAAGAGTGACGCCATTGGCTCTGCTGCCTTGCCACACGTGGCCTCCTTAATCACGTGGTACAGGTCTTTATAACAAATCCCTTTCTATGTACACACGCATCCTATTGGAGGACCCTGACTAATATGCAGGTTTGCCGTGCACGTTTTAAAACAATCTAAGTTTGAGTAGAAGATGAAGGACTGGAGGCCTCCTGATGAGGTCATACACTGCAGGCGTCTTGCAAAAGTTGGCCTTATTTTTAACCTGCAAGGGCTTTGAAAAGAAAGAAGAGATTTGTGAACTCCTCCATGACTGCATTTTGCAAAGGTTAAGCTTGCTCAATATTGGGACTCCTATTATATCTGTCATGCTGGTGGGTATAATCACTGGAATTCCTTTGCCCCTTTTGGCTAAGCAGTGCATTCCTCTATAACGAGGCACACACATGCACTGTGAGTAGCAAGCATGGGGACAGCGGGAGAGTCCTCTGCTTGGGCTCCATGCTCAGATTCCTGCCTAATTACAAAAACATCGTGGCAATGTCAGTCACATGAATCTGTTTGTGAAAGTCCCATGTCCATGTGTGCGTCCTCCCACGACACCATACAGAGGGAGTGATTCAGCACCGGACGCCTCCTCAGAAGGTCAGCTCTGAGCAAAACACCCCTGAAGTCAGTCGGAGGAGGGCAGGGCCCTGCCGCACTGCAGGGCTGATGTCAGCGCTCCTCGCTCAGTCACAGGGGACCGTGTCTAGACCACTGCCCTCCTTTGTAGCCCTGTTTCTTGTGGAGTGTCCTGGTTTTCTTTGTATGATGTGTAACAGAACAGAGACAAATAAAAGCACCAGGAACCCTCACCAAGTTAAACAGCATAGATGTGTGAGACAGACCCTTCCTGAGAACCAGACGCAAACCCTGTCCTCTCACAGTTAAGCCAAATGTGGCTTGAGACCCCCGAGTGTGCACAGAGGCAGATCTTGTTCAGGCCTGTGTAGTCAGAGGTGGCTGCGGCCACCTTCCAGAGGCTCCCGCCACCTTCTGGAGGCTCCCTCGGCACCTGTGAGCCTGGGCTACAGGGCACACCCCCTTCTCACACCTTTGGGCCACACAAGACACTTCGGCTCCCATTCCAGAGAGTTTCGTCAGCTGCATTCCCAGGAGGAAGAGAATGTTCTCCTAACAAAAGGAGTAGGGTCCAGTCTCAGGAGATGCCCACATCTGTCTTGTGCTCTATCTTATTACTACAGCTCTGTTCCTTGTTTCCTCTCAGCTGCTAGAACCTTCTAGAGATGGGAGCTACCTGAAGCCCAGCAGTCCTTGGGCCCAACCTGACCCGGCAGGCTAGAGAACTGCTGCTTCATCTCCACCAACCCCAGGTCCTGGGGATGACCCTCCTGCAAACCTACAAGTCTCCATTGTGGTTTTTCTGTCTTGGTGATGTGTATTCTCATTGTGCCCAAGACCCTTTTGAACCTGTGTTGGCCTGCCCCATTCTCACCTCTTTTCCAGAGTGACCCAATTGACTTCAGGGTTTCACTGTGGCCCCAGCTTCCTCTGCTGCTCTAGACCTGGAGGGAAGACACTGTCTCCAGCCCTGACTTAAAGGAAGCCTGTGTGTATTGGAGCTGCTTGTGGTGGGGTGGGGGCACCTGCTCTCTACCCTGCAACTAGCCAGTTTCTCCACCTCACTTTGCTCAGTTTTTCCTCCTCCTCCCCCCTCTTTCCTGTGACCTGTTTCTGCTCAAGCATGTGATGCCCTGATACAACACCACAGAGTGACTGTGACTCAAGATGGGCAGGTGGGGATGGGAGAGCCCAGCGTGGAGAGACGGTACCCAGGCCCGGTCAGAGCTGAGTCCCCACCGAGGGCCTGGCTGCTCTTTCCCCCTGCAGAGGAACTGGCCTTGCTGGGGCCTTGGCTCTCCCCATGCCACCTGTCAGTCTCAGAGGACCAACGGCCTCTTGTTTGGACTTTATGACTTCCTATGAATGTGTTCACACTCTGGCTAAGTATCATCCTGGAACCCAGGAAAACAAGGCTTATCTCCTCAGATGTTGGCCTTGGATCTTCGGTTCTCACCACTTCATAAATGGAATCTCCCATGTTTTTACCCTCACATTTTCCTTTCTGACTCTCTCCTATAGACGCTGTGGTCCCCTGATACAACACGGCAGAGTGACTGTGACTCTGATGGGGTGTGTGCGGTGTTGACTGTGGGCGTGGGTGTGGTTGACTGTAGGTGTGTCCATGGTGTTGACTATGGGTGTGTGGAGTATTGACTATGGGCATGTGAGGTGTTGATTGTGGATGTGTGGTATTGCTTATGGATGCGTATGTGATATTGACTGTGGGCATGTGCAGTGTTGACTGTGTGTGGTGTTGACTGTGGGTATGTGAGATGTTGACTGTGGATGTGTGGGGTGTTGACAGTAGGTGTATGAGGTGTTAACTGTGGATGTGTGGGGTGTTGACAGTAAGTGTAGGAGGTGTTGACTGTGGATGTATGAGGTGTTGACTGTGGGCTTGTGTAGTGTAGACTGTGGGCAAGTGTGGTGTTGACTGTGGGTGTGTGGGGTTGATTTTGGATGTGTGTGTGGTATTGATTGTGGGTATGTGTGGTGTTGACTATGGGCATGTGTGGTATTGACTGTGGATGTGTGAGGTATTGACTGTAGGTGTATATGGCATTGACTGTGGGTGTGTGTTGTGTTGACTGTGGACATGTGCAGTGTCGACTGTAGGTATATGTGGTATTGACTGTGAGTATGTGGTACTGATTATGGATTTGTGTGTGATGTTGATTGTGGGCGTGTGTGGTGTTGACTGTGGGGTGTGTGGTGTTGACTCTGGGTGTGTGTGCTGTTGACTATAGATGTGTGTGTGGTGTTGACTATGGGCACTGTGTGATGTTGACTGCATGTGTGTGTGGTGTTGAAAGTGGGTGTGTGAGGTGTTGATTGTGGATGTGTGGGGGTGTTGACTGTAGGTATATGCCGTGTTGACTATGGATGTGTGGAGTGTTGACTGTAAGCATAAGTGGTGTTGACTGTGGATGTGTGTGGAGGTGTTGACTGTGGTGTGTGTTGTATTGATTCTGGGTGTGTTTGGTGCCAAGTGTGGGTGTGTGTGGTGTCAACTGTAGTATGTGTGGTGTTGACTGTGGGTGTATGTGGTGTTAAATGTGGACATGTGCATTGTCAACTGTAGGCATGTGTGATTTTGACCTTGGGTGCATGTGGTGGTGACTTTTGGTGTGTGGTGTTAATTGTCGGCATGTGTGATGTTGACTGTGTGTGGTGTTGATTATGGATGTATGCGTGGTTTTGACCTTGGGTGTGTGTGGTGGTGACTGTTGGTGTGTGGTGTTGACTGTGGGTATGTGTGATGTCGACTGTGGGTGTGTTGGGTGTTGACTGTGGTGTGTGTTGTATTGACTCTGGATGTATTTGGTGCCAACTGTGGGTAGTGGGTGGTGTCAACTGTAGTATGTGTGGTGTTGACTGTGAGTGTGTGTAGTGTTGACCTTTGTTTCTTTGGACATTTCTGCCAGTTTATTAAGTGAGAATGTTATTCCTAAGCTCCTTTGTGGCAGATTCTGGAGAAGGAAATGTTAAGGAGACAGACCATGACCCTCAGGGAACCCCTAGAATTATCTTGGAAACACAAAGGTCCACTTCCATATTTTCTGTGGCATGCTAGATGTTTCACCTGAAGTAGTCACTGCGTCACCAAGAACGTGGTGCACACTGTGACCCTAGCAACCTCTGGGAAACATGCAGGGTAGGGAGGTCTTGGGATTGGCTGCCTGATTCAGGTCAGTCACCTCTGGCAGTGGCATGAGCAGATACTTAGCCTTTGTGAGTCTAAGTTTCTGTGATTTTTGACCAATAATACAAATGAACTCTGTGTTGCGGGGAGAATGAGTGATGGCCTGGCTGAGGGGCTGAGGGACTGACACAGCATGGGCCAGTGTGTGATGTCATCCCCATCACTACAGACTGCATGCTGACCTCTCCTCTCCACAGTGACCCCAGCTTGGAGGCACTCCTCAGTGCCATGTGTGCAATTTGGGTCCAACTCTTCTGGTCTTTCCTCTGAGCACAAACGCAGGTTTTCTAGGAGGACCAACCTCTTGCCCTTTGACGCCAGAGGGTCTGAACCTCCTGCTCCAGGGCAACACCCTGTACAACACTGTTCACAGCAGGAGGCTCACCCATCCCCACCCTGTGGCTCATAGTGATCGGTCCCTGTCTCCAAACAGCAGGTAACCAGTGGCTTCTGCTTCCAGCCCTATAGACTGTGGTACTGGGGGTTCCTGCTCTCCCTGTACCTGTGACCACTCAGCACAGACTGTGGTACTGGGGGGTTCCTGCTCTCCCTGTACCTGTGATCACTCAGCACAGACTGTGATACTGGGCGTTTCCTGCTCTCCCTGTACCTGTGACCACTCAGCACAGACTGTGGTACTGGGGGTTCCTGCTCTCCCCGTACCCGTGACCACTCAGCGCAGACTGTGGTACTGGGGGTTCCTGCTTTCCCTGTACCTGTGAGCACTCAGTGCAGACTGTGGTACTGGGGATTCCTGCTCTCCCTGTACCTGTGACCACTCAGCACAGACTGTGGTACTGGGGGGTTCCTGCTCTCCCTGTATCTGTGACCACTCAGTGCAGACTGTGGTACTGGGGGTTCCTGCTTTCCCTGTACCTGTGACCACTCAGCACAGACTGTGGTACTGGGGGTTCCTGCTCTCCCTGTATCTGTGACCACTCAGTGCAGACTGTGGTACTGGGGGTTCCTGCTCTCCCTGTACCTGTGACCACTCAGAACAGACTGTGGTACTGGGGGTTCCTGCTCTCCCCACACCTGTGACCACTCAGCACAGACTGTGGTACTGGGGGGTTCCTGCTCTCCCTGTACCTGTGAGCACTCAGCACAGACTGTGGTACTGGGGGTTTCCTGCTCTCCCCACACCTGTGACCACTCAGCACAGACTGTGGTACTGAGGGTTCCTGCTCTCCCCACACCTGTGATCACTCAGCACAGACTGTGGTACTGGGGGTTTCCTGCTCTCCCCACACCTGTGATCACTCAGCACAGACTGTGGTACTGGGGGTTTCCTGCTCTCCCCACACCTGTGACCACTCAGCACAGACTGTGGTACTGAGGGTTCCTGCTCTCCCCACACCTGTGATCACTCAGCACA
>CAUYON010007879.1:0-12503 GCA_963573935.1 Arctocebus calabarensis | reverse complement strand
AGATAGATGTATGGAACAGAATAGAGAACCAAGAGATGAACCCAGCTACTTACCGCTATTTGATCTTTGACAAGCCAATTAAAAACATTCAGTGGGGAAAAGATTCCCTATTTAACAAATGGTGCTGGGTGAACTGGCTGTAGAAGACTGAAACTGGACCCATACCTTTCACCATTAACCAAGATTGACTCTCACTGGATCAAAGATTTAAACTTAAGACATGAAACTATAAAAATATTAGAAGAAAGTACAGGGAAAACTCCCGAGGGAATTGGCTGGGTGAATTTTTTATGAGGAGGACTCCCCAGCCAATTGAAGCAGTATCAAAAATACACTACTGGGACTTGATCAAACTAAAAAGCTTCTGCACTGCTAAGAACACAGTGAGTGTAGCAGGCAGACAGCCCTCAGAATGGGAGAAAATATTTGCAGGTTATGCCTCAGACAAAGGTTTAATAACCAGAATACACAGAGAACTGAAGCGTATTGGCAACAAAAGGGTTAGTGATCCCATCTCAGGTTGGGAAAAGGACTTGAAGAGAAACTTCACTAAAGAAGACAGGCGCATGCCCTACAGACACATGAAAAAATGCTCACCATCCTTAATGATCAGAGAAATGCAAATCAAAACTACTTTGAGATATTATCTAACTCCAGTAAGATTAGCCCACATAACAAAATCCCAAAACCAGAGATATTGGTGTGGATGTGGGAAAGGGGAACACTTCTCCACTGTTGGTGAAAATGCAAAGTAGTACATTCCTTTTGGAAAGATATTTGGAGATTACTTAGAGATCTAAAAATAGATCTGCCATTCAATCCTATAATTCTTTTGGGGGGTATATATCCTGAAGACCAAAAATCACATCCTAATAAAGATATTTGTACCAGAATGTTTATTGCAGCCTAATTCATAATTGCTAAGTTGTGGAAGAAGCCCAAATGCCCATCGACCCACGAACGGATTAATAAATTGTCGTACATGTATACCATGGAATACTATGTAGCCTTAAAGAAAGATGGAGACTTTACCTCTTTTGTGTTTACATAGATGGAGCTGGAACATATTCTTCTTAGCAAAGTATCTCAAGAATGGAAGAAAAAGTATCCAATGTACTCAGCTCTAATATGAAGCTAATTTATAGCTTTCATATGAAGGCTAAAACCCAACTATAGCACAAGAATACAGGGAAAGGGGAAAGGGAGGGGAGGGGAGGGGGCAGGATGGGGGGAGGGAGGGCAATTAGTGGGAACACACCTATGGTGCATCTTAGCAGGGTTACTGGTGAAACTTATTAAAGGTAGAGTATCAATGTCTTTATATAGTGATCAAGAAAATGCCATGAAGGCTATCTGTAATAGTACGATAAAAATGTTTCTGAATGTATATGAAGCACATTGTGCCCTATGATTGCACCAATGTACACAATTATGATTCAATAAAATTATAAAAACAAAAACAAAAACGCCCAGAACAAGTGAACATTGGTAAGCAAAGTCTCTCCTGCTAACAAAAAACAAAAGCAAAGTCTTTACCACAGAGGCTGGCAAAATTGTATCATGAATTCCTAGTGTACAGTGTTTTGTTTTTTTTTTTCTTCATCATTCAAAAGCCCCAAACAAATGAAGATATTTGGCATTATGTATATTAACTTTACAGTGGCTACATGTCTGAATCTCCTGCATCAGTGACATGTGGAAAAATGGGGCTTGTAAGGATATACTTGCAGGCCATAAACTCTCACTGGGCTTCTGAGGTTCTGTCATTTCCAGGAACAGAGAGCTTTTCCATCTCTCCTTGCCACAGAGAAAGGCAGAGAGGCCAGAGGCAGGGCAGCCCCAGTGCACTCCCAGAGGCAGCAGGCATGGGATGGCAGGAAGCTGCCTGCCAGGGAAGGCAAAGGGGTCCTGGCTGGTGGTGCTCTGGACAGGGCCATGGTGGGACAATGATGAAGAAGGCAGAGAAGAGGCTGTTTGTGCAGTATTAATTATGGTTCTATGGGATTTTTCTCAGTATCTGCTTATTTTTTCTTTCTTTATAGGACAAGAAGGCTGGACGGGTTGCTATGATTGGCAAGAATCTTATAAGTTACCCAAGAGGCACATGCTGAGCCAACGCTGGCTAGAGGTCAGGTAGGGCATCCATCTCCCCAGTGTCATCTTTATTGATCTCCATTTTTCTTCCAGCTAGATTTCAAACATATTATTCCACTATATTTTAGAAACTGCATGGAATAAGGGAAAACACAGGTACTATACAATTGGGACTTAAATTCTTATTCCATCACTAAGTATAGGCAGAGTACTTTCAACTATTTGAATCTCAGCCTTGAATCTGCAAAATTTTTGTTTCAGAGGCTCTGCTGAATATTCATTATACATTAATTGCATGCCTGCCATGTGCCAGACACTGTCTTGTGATTACTGGGAGCCAATATTCTCATAGAGTTTGCAGACTAGTAAGAGAGGTAGACATTAACCAAAAAAATTATACTAATGACCATGTGATTGTACTGTGAGAAGGCCCATTGTCTGTGGCTGGGCAGCTTGTGCACTGCACAACTCCAGGGGGAGCTATTCATATAGTAGTCTATGTGAATCGTGTTCTGTGATGTTGTGCCTTGTATAATCTGAGTATCGGGCATGCCCTGTCTGAGATAAGGGCTCTGAAAGAAAGGAAGCTGAGTCTATTAGAGATTATAAAAAGGATAATTAACTTAGACTCATGAGCTGGATAATTAAATGAGACCGATGAGTTGTTTCTGTAAGGAAGAGCTACTTAAGCTGAAATGCAAAATAGGTAGTTCAGTGTTTATTACTGGCTTAGACATGTTATAGAATCTATAGTATCTGTTCATTATCATGTGGTCTTTTCCCCCAAAACATCTCTTCTATCCCCTGATATAGGGTGTCATTGGGTAGATTCCTGAGTGAGGCAGTTCCAGAGTAAAGAAAGGACAGGGCTGGGGATCAGGCTATAGAAAAGGAGCTGAAGCACTGAATGAAGCTCCCTTTTTGTGATTCTGAGCCCTGGTTGAGTTAAAGTTGTAATCTAGTGGTCTAGCTTGAGTAGAGGGCATGGATAAGGGATGAAATATACCAAGGCCTGTTGGCATTCCCAGGCTTAGTGCATTCCCTGAAGATGCTCTTGAACCTGGCTATGGGGAGTTTAGGAACTGGACACTGAGACTACAGCCCACCGGACCCTCTGCATTGATCTTTGATGTAGGGCTTGGAGCAGGAGAGGAGGGCCAAGGCAGGAGGGTGGGAGCGTATGTGTGGATGGTGGCAGGGCTCACAGGAGGAACAGAGCATCAGGGCAAAAGGACTCACTGCTTGGGTCTGATGATGTAGTATTACCCTGAAGGTTGGAGTGAAGATGTGTCACGGCTGGCTCCAGACTGGGGCTCCAGTCTCACTCCACTCTGACACCTCTGTGGGCTATAGGCATGCTCAGCTTCTCCTAAATCAGACCTTTGCTTAAATTGTGACTGGTCTATCCTGGGCAGAGCTCTCTGTAGGCCCCTGCAGACCACTCTCTGGCTTTCTCCCCTCTGTGCTCTGTGCAGGAGGCTGACCTGCCCAGACCACATCAATAGGTTCTCTCCTTCTTTGGCTTCCACCTGTGTGTGGCCAATGGGGCGACCCCTGAGGGAGATTAGAGAGGGGAGAGTCAGGTCAGAGTATGCATTTTCAGCCTCCACCTGCAAGGTGGGCTCAGGTTGACTTTGTATCTTGACCAAGGGTTGCTATTCCTTTCTAAGTGTCTGATGCTACATGACTCCTTCATTTGCGGGGGTTGGTTAACTGCCTTCTTTCCAGCTTAGGGTTGGTGAGTATAGTCTTGGAAATGGTGCCTTTGCAATAAATTCTCAAGTGATCCCATTTTGAGAGGTTCATTTGCTTCCTGTTGGGAGTGTGACTAATAGAAATCCCACTCCACTTCCTTCCTGAATGATGAACTTCACCACGTATTTCAGAGTCTAACTCAAATGATACCTTCTTTCGAGAGCACTTGGTACCACCCCACCTCACCACTACACACAGAATGATGTGGCCCACATGCTGATGTCTCACAACATGCTCTCCACTGTGGTTCATCCTGGGTTTAGTGGGAGTTATCAGTTGCATGTCTGATTTACCCTTCTCTTCTACACCAGACTGCAAGCTCCTAAGTCATGTGGTATCTAGCTTACCTTCCTGTCCCTGGTGTTTTGACTGCTGCCTATTCATCTTGTGAGTGAGCTGAGGCCCAGACAAGGGGAGCTGGCCAATGCCACCTTGACTTTTGACAGGACATAGCATCGTTTTCCCATAGCTGGGGCTTGTGACATTTAATCCATACAGGGCCATTTGTGTTGGTTTTCCCAGCTCTTTTGTGAATCTCTGCATGAGGATATCTAAGCAATCAGAGAGTCAGAGGGGATGAGCTGCTTTAAGGGAATTTGAAGAAAAATTTTGTCCCTATTTGCATTTGATTAGTGAAGACATTCAAGTCATGCCATAATGATGACTGTGTATTAAAAATCCACTATGTTCTAGGAACTGCATTCGCCTTAGAAAGGTGCCATAGCTTTCCTACTAGAAATTTTGAAAACTTTTCAGAGACCTTTGGAAGAAATATGGGCAGAGGCAAAATACAATTGATTTTGTTTTAATCCCCATCCCTGAGAATCGCTACCCTTCAGCACTCGTGGGGCTGGTCAATCATACCTGCTCAGGAAGTTATAGAATCTTCCCCTCCTTTCTCCTTCACTCTCTCTCTTTATCCTTTCCTATAACATATGTCTGTCACCTAAAATGCCAAAATTCCATAGTAAATACAATTTTTCCTCATGCTCAACGTATTCTTATGGCAAATAGAAATATAGGAAGACAAGTTTCATTCCTACTCAGTTTCTAAATAGTGATTTGGTAAATAAATAACATGATTTAACTTGGTTACAATTGAGCATTCAGGACTTGGATGACTTTCCATAGTATTGATCTTGTCCTGCTCATCCCTGATGAGGCCTGCTGGCCAAGGTCTAGAGATCCTTGGTCACCATTTCCTTCCTAGCAGTCTGCACAGAAGGCAGGGCAATGGCCCATGTCCTGCAGAACACCGATGTTGCTCGGGTCAGGACTCAGAGTAATTGGTCCAATAACAGGCCCCACAGCCTTCAGACCAGAGGCGCGAGTGTCTGCTGTCTCTTTTCACCTTCAGAAGCACAACAAATGTCTTCATTTATTCTCTCTGGATGCATCTTTGCCAATTCCACTCATCTTTCTTTTTTGGACTTTTTGATTAAAAATGCTGTCAGTGGAGCAATTTGATATCCAAGGGAAGGTACTGTTTGTGAGTCATTTTTATTTTTTTAGAAGTTGGAAAAGGTCCTTTTATGCTTGAAAAACTTTCTATTGCTTTTCCCCACCATGAATGTAAATTGGGAGCTGACAGAATGTGTTAACCTTTCTTTCCTGTGTGACTTTTGCGTTGCTCTGGGTCCCTGCACACAGCTTTGGAGCCCCCAGGCACAAGAAGCAGCTGCAGCTGGGTGCTGTAGGAGATGAGGGGTGGGGAGCCCAGGTGAGGGACACCTCGCTTTCCTTGTCAAAATACGATGGAAGTGACTGAAAAGTGACAATGTAAAAAGCAACTTTGGGGGTCTATGGGGATGAAAGCAAAGTCACAGCCTCTAAATCCCTCTGCCTAACACTTATCTCCTAGAAATCCTGTGCCAAGCTAATTTAAATATATGAATAAGATTAATGGATTTGAAAATCATTTAGCACACACCTACTCTGTGTCTGGCACCATACTAGATGCTATGGGTAGAATGCAGAGTTACTGTCCTGAAGAAGCTCAGGGGCATCTAATGGGGCAGACAGATACACATAACCATATGACAAGAAGCCAAAGAGGGGGTTTCTCCTATTCTATATTTGGTAGATGATCCAGTCCAAATCATAGCCACTGATGCAAGGCTGCTGAGGGGACAGGGTAGGTGTGGACAGTCAGGTGGGTTGTCCTTACATTATTCTCCAAGTTCTCAACAATGAGCTTAGTAAAACGACCCTCAGCTTTCAGTCCAGTAAGACTGTCCTCTAAGGCTGAAAAAATAAGGGGCCTTTAGAAGCTTCTTAAGTAAGTATAGTTTGAATAAAGACAAATACTTTAAATGGTGGTTGTCTGCATCTGATCTCCAGGGAAGAGGGGGCGGGATGCACAGGCTTCTGGAAGGCAGAGACTGTGCTTTTTGTATTTGCAGAACCCAGTGCAGTGCATGGTATGCAAGAAAAACCCAGCAAGTGCTGACGGCCTAATGAGTTAGGAGATGAGTGAGCTGTGTCCTAGCTGTGTGACTTTGATCCATCAGTTTTTCCTTATCTTGGCTTCTTCATCTGTGAAATCAGGGGTCAGGCTTGAAAAGATATAAGGACTACTTCTGCTTTGATATTCTCTCAGTCATCAAAAAAATGTAAAGCAAAACCAAAATCTACCCTCTCAGAGGAAAAAGGGGTCCAGATGCCTGACAGTGCCCAGGAGGGGAAATACAGCAGTTCATGCTGTAAATTGAAATCAAATAAACTCAAAGGCCAATGCATTTCACAGTGGAGAATTTATGGCTGATTGAACAGTTTGGAGATTAAATATTCAATGTATATTTCCATTAAGGGGATCTATATGCCTGTGAAACTCAACAGATTTTTTTTTTAATGCTTCTTGCTTACAGAAGACTTCTGAACATTAAAAGTCCAGGAAGATGGCTAGGCACTGTGGCTCATGCCTATATTCCTAGCACTTGGAAGGCCAAAGCAGGAAGAGCACTTGAGCCCAGGAGGTTGACAACAACCTTGACAATAGTGAGACCCTGTATCTACAAAAAAAAAAGAAAAATAGCCAGACATAATGGTATGTACCGATAGTCCCAGATACTTGGGACTGAGGCTGAGGCAGGATGGTCACTTGAGTCCAGGTACCGGAGGCTGCAGTGATGCAATGAGCTATGATGCTGCTGGTGCACTCTTACTTGGGCATCTGAGAGACTCTGTTTCAAACAATCAAACTCTAGAAAGAAAAGGGTAGTAATCATATTGCTTCTTGGAGTTGAAAGAAAACTGGGATTAGAGGCTTAAGAACAGCTTATGAAATTGTTACAGTTGATTGACAGAGGTTAGTGATGGAAATAGGATATTGCATTCCTATTATATCTAAATATTGAACAAATGAGACATTTCATGGCAATGAATAATTTACTTGGAAAAATACAGGACCACATGGTGTCACTAGTTTCGTAATAATATTCATAGTTTAATACTAAGAACTACTTTGTTTAAATTGAAGACATTCCAGGCTCTGAAAGGAGGGCCCAGTGTTACTCTCCAATGTTTGGGCTCTAAATATCTCACCTAAAATTCAGTGGAAATTTTCACTTGGGTCTTGGCTTACATTTGAGGAGCTCTGAAGAAGCAGGGAGATCATATCTGAGAGGCTATTTTTTTTTTTATCTTTCTAGATTCAGGTATGAATGAGCATGAATTTTAAGTTGCATTGCAAATTAGGTGATCAGTGTAGTGAGAAAAAAGACAGGCAGGACAACTGAACAAAGTAAAAATATCACTAATTGGGAATTTTGCAGATGTTGTTCTGAAAAGCGATGTAGCCATAGAAATGTTTTGTCCGGGGACTGAAAATAGCATTCTTTGGAGAGAAGGAGTTGGTGGATAAGGCAGGAAGGAACTTAGAAAGACAGTGGAGTGAAGGATGGGATATTAATCATGGGGGAACAGGAAGGTCAGGGCAGAAAACCAGCCCTTCCATGCATTGATTTGGAGCAAAATAAAGAAAATGGGTGAAAAGCTGGAACCATGGTGTTTCCATCATACTTGTAACAAATGCCATTGTACTTTACTAACTCTACATAATTCCCCTGCCTTCCTCCAGAACTTACCTCAGAATCTGAGGCAGGTTGATGAAGATATTAACTTGTTTCAGCATCCAAGGCTGTGAGGTCAAAATTTCCAACCAGCTGTGTTACACCTTTATGCTTAGCAAAGTCCTATCTCTCAAAGGAGACTTCAGAGGGTTGCAGAATCTTGAGCTCTCCTAACACTCACACATACATATCCAACTCCCCAAGATTATCTTAAAAGTTTTATAGCTCACAGGCTGTGGTCCACACTTTGCCAGATGATAGGGAAAATATATGTTCTCCAGCCTTTCTCCAAGTGTCTGTAGCAGTTAATGTACATAGCAATTTCAAGTGGAAGAATTCTTTATGTTGGTAGAAAGGTTGTAGTTCTCAGATGAGTTAGACATTAGTTAAGCTACTGTCCATTTGATAACTTTAAACTTATTGATTTCTGTTGAGAAATGAACATTTTACAAAATGGAAGAAGACACCAGAATGAATTTTGTATGCTGTCAGCCTTAAAAGATATCATTTGAATTCATGAAAAATGAATAGAAGGATTTTCACCTGGACTCAATTTTCTTTTCTGCTACCCACTTCCCTACAAAACAAATAAGTATTAACTTATATGCTTGTCACCTCTCAGTACACATTGATAAATATTATAGGAACACTAGATGGTGTCAGAAATCATTTTTACTATGAAAGGAGTCGTATAATTCATTACTTTTTGATTTTCTCACCCTTACAAAAGTCTCCAACTCTAGAGAAATGCTGAATATCTTTCCATAAGATAGATCTGATCAGCTAGATTAATATGTGAGCAATATAGTCCCCTTATTTTATTTGGTATGAGGTGATTCTACCCAGGCTTAGAAGGGAGGGGAAGAGAGGGGAGTGGATTACGAAATCAGGTAGTGCATAACTAGCTCTGGGGATGCCATTTAATAGCTGTTAAATCTTGGGCAAACCTTTAAGTCTTCTCTCATCTTTGGCAATATCATAAAACCTGCTTATAGAATTGATTCAAAAGCCAACTAAAGAACATGGAGGTACATCATTAAACTATAAAGTATAAGAGTATTACTAGGTCTAAAATAAACTCTTTTAAGTATTTATATTGCCTATATTACAATGTAAAGGTACAAACATGTTTTCTGGAAATAAAGTATTATAACTTTCTGTTTGTGTCTCCTGAAGTTCGTATGTTGAAATCTTTACCCCCAAGCTGATGGTATTAGGAGACAGAACCTTTGGGAAGTGATTAGGTCATGAGAGTGGAATCCTCATGAATGGGATTAGTGCCCTTATGAAAAAGGCTCTAGAGAGGCTCTAGAGGTTCTTGGTTTTTTCCTACCATGTGAGGATACAATGAGAAGGCTATTTTCTTCAACCAGAAGAGGGCCCTGTCCAGAATCTGACTGTGCTGGCCCCCAGACCTCATACTTCCAGGCTTCTGAAGTGTGAGAGATAAATTTCTGTTGCTTATAAGCCCCCTCAGCCTATGTTGCTTTGTTACAGCAGCCTGAACTGACAGAGTTGCAGGAGCAACTGGGTCTACCAGGATATTGCTTTGATGAAAAAGTTTTCTGGAAAATGAAAACATTTTATAAGGGAACATAGGTTGCCTTATTTTAAAATTGCATCAAATAAATAAAACAGAAGCCATTACTCACCGTTTGTTTTTTCTCTTTCCTTGGTTGTGAGGATGTGAGGAAGGGTAGGATGAGGTGTGCCATCTGAAGAATACTGATCAGGGCCCAGGGCAGGAGCTGTCTCTCAAACACCACCTGTCAGGGCACAGGAGACAGCTCCTTGCCATAAAATTCCTCCCCCATCAGGTCTCTGCAATTGTCAGAATTCAGGGAGTATGACATGGGCCTGCAGAGGGAAATACACTGGCTTTGGAGGATTTGTACTTCAGTTCTAAACTGTACACTTCGTTACCAAGTGTCTTTACATTTAAAATAAAAATAAACTTGATTATGTGTAATTGTGCTCCTTTTATTTGGAGTGGGGACCATGTGGAAGATAATGAACACTGTTGGGCTGGAGTTTCCCCCAACGCTGCTCTTCCCAGGAGCACAAACTACGTTACTGATCATGTCTCATTAGTCCTCACAAAAAATGGTGTCTTCTGTGGTTGTCTTTCTCACAAGTGTCTTTTGAAAGAAATGAGAATGGAACCATTTGTGATAAATTGAGATATTTAAAGAATTTCTAAGGTATGAATAAAAAGAACTTAGGCCTTTCAGTTGGCAGAAAAAAACCCACCAGGGTCTCCTGAGGAACAAAACCCACTGTTCACTTTTCTCTGAGGGACGCATCCTTCAAAACTGAGCCCAGGTCATTTCAAAAGTAAACTAAATTTGTTGGTTTCTGTCTTGTGCCTATCAGCAGAGTCAGAGAATGACAGAGAAGCTGGATTCTTATTTTCTAAATGAAATGTTGTTAAATCTGCATAGTAAAAGATGCTAAATACATTCATAAGTGACACAGAATGAAAATGAGAATTGCAAACATTTGGACATGAGCAATTATTTCATGTTTATTACCCAATTCCTCTTCAAGATTAAGGGCAACAATTGTTAAACCACACTTAGGAATGACTTCTGACCTAGTCCAAGATCATCCCTGAAAGATCATTCCATTTCAGTGTGAGAATGCACAATGATGGTGGCTGCTTCTTGGTTAGAGTCAAAATTTGTCTTAGTATAAATTCCACCCTCTTGTCCTGTATTCCACTTCACCAGTATACAATTTTTATTGCAAATTATAGCCTTTCAAGAAGTTGAAGACAATTTATTTATCCTTTACAATCCTTCTTTGGAGGAATCTGAAAGGACATTGCATGCTGTCTTCCCCTATGCTTTAGATATATTTGGTATATGTTTGCAAGTCTGAAAGTCTGTTTTCATTCTGCGGATGACATCTCCACCTTACTCTGTTCTGATGGGAGGAGGTTTTTAGACAAATAGTGTGTTCTCACAGA
The DNA here is from genome assembly GCA_963573935.1 of Arctocebus calabarensis. Lineage (NCBI taxonomy): Eukaryota > Metazoa > Chordata > Mammalia > Primates > Lorisidae > Arctocebus > Arctocebus calabarensis. The sequence goes on along the minus strand of CAUYON010007879.1, from coordinate 1,616 downwards.
TATAGATTCAAAACAGATGTGCTCTTTTTTCCTGTGTCTCTGCTTTCCTGGGGCAATAAGTGCCATTTCCTTACTTCCTATTAGTGGGATGGCCAGGAAGGTTGCACCCCTGAAGCCAACTCCAGATCGTCTCTGATGCCTGAAGTCCTGTCAATATTGGTCTTTGCCTTCCCTTTTAGTAGGGGGAAGTAGCCATTAATCAGTTTGGATTGATCAATAAATGAGTATTGAGGGCCTGATTGTTAGCTTTCTAGTTTCTGGGAAAAAATTAAAATGTCTTGAAAAGAAAGAAGACTTGAGTAGCTGAGATCAGAAACTCAAGGTCAGGGAGTCAGTCAATGGCAGAGCTCTAGTCTTAGAGTTCCATTGTTCACCCCACCTCTGAGGCTGGTTGCTTGCCCTGTGACAACTGTGCTGCTGTCCTGCACAATTGCACTGCTTTGTTAGATGTGCACAGTGTCTTATGGTAATATTTTATTTGCTGCTGAGATAAATCTCTTCCTAGCCAAGCAATGGGTTGCAGAGATAATTATTATTTTTTTTCACATTTAGGTGTTTTGTAAAAGGTTAACCTATTTTCTGGAAGGACAGAAAAGTCCAATTTTAAATGCAGAACATAATCCTTTAACATTGAAATAGAAGCTAAGGAAATAAGCATTTGCTTTTGTGAAAGTCAAATTTATTGTGTTATAAATTATAAACCAGTATATACAATTCGTCCATCTTACATGTACATTTCTACTTGTATGAGTTTTGAAAAATGCATCCATCTGTGTAACTCCTAGCACAGTCAAGCAACAGAACATGTCCATCATAATAAAATGTTCCTCTGTGTTTCAGGCTGGTCATTACTGATGCCCACCAGTTTTGGCCCCAAGGAAACACTATAATTTGCTTTTTGTCAATTTATATTAGATTTTGTAAAGTTTTCTAGAGTCTTATATAAATGGAATCACAAAATATGCATTCTTTTACATCCAATTTCTTTCACTTAGAATCATATGTGTCGTTCCAAGCATATATAGGTCATTATTTTATTACCTAATAAAAATGTGTTACATAATGCATGACAACTTGTTTTCCTATCATTTGTTGATGGGCATTTTTGGACATTTGGGCATTTTATTGCTGATGCCATGAACATTTATGTAAAAGTCTTTGTGCAAATGCAGGTTTTTATTTCTCTGGGTCATTGGAATTTTGGGAGTTATGTTAAATGCTTAACTTTTTAAGGAACTGTTACATTGCTTATCAAAATATGCTGCTTTGCCACTGGCAACATACTAAAGTTCCAATTTCTCTATATCTTTGCCAATACTACAATTAATCCTTGTAATTTTAGCATTCAAATGGGATATAGACATATTTCATTGTAATTTACATTTTTTGATGGCTAACAATGACATTTTCTGTACATGCTGGTCATTTTCACACTTTTTGTTAAAATATTGATGCAAACTCTTTGTCCATTTCTTTTTTTTTTAATAATTTTATTGAATCATAATTCTGTACATTGGTGCAATCATAGGGCACGATTCATATACATTCAGAAATGTTTTGATCGTACTGTTACAGATAGCCTTCATGGCATTTTCTTGATCACTTTATAAAGACAT
>CAUYON010007877.1:0-19459 GCA_963573935.1 Arctocebus calabarensis | reverse complement strand
TTTATTATAAAAAGTTGGCACTCGTATACATAAACTAATATGAACTTAAAATTCATTATAAGTTTACTTCATTTTTTAGCTTGACCTTCTAGTAAATCTTTAGCTTCATTGATTTTGGCTGCTATATAAGGAGATCCTCCTATAGAAAGAAAAAAAGAAGTAGTAATTATATAGATTCTCAATTTCTGCTCAGTAAAAACCCACTCATTTCAAGGATCCCAATGTTTATCTAAGGTAATTAGCAGACATTTTTTTAGGAAAACAAAAGACACTGCAATTAGATCACCATATATATGGTAGTATATTTGATCAATGGGAAATGAGGTAATTTCTGTGAAAAATTTCCACAAAAATGACACTTTCTAGGGCATTTAAAAAATGTTTAAAAAGAATCGTACAGGCTTGGCACCTGTGGTTCAAGCGTCCAAGGAAACAGCCACATACTCCTGAGCTGGTGGGTTGAAATCGAGCCCAGGCCCACCAAACAACAATGACGGCTGCAACCAAAAAATAGCAAGGCATTGTGGAAGGTGCCTGCAGTCCCAGCTGCTTAGGAGGCGGAGGCAGGACAATCACTTGAGCCTAGGATTTGGAGGTTACTGTGAGCTGTGATGCCACAGTACTCTACCCAGGGCGACAGCTTGAGGCTCTGTCTCAAAAAAAAAAAAAAAAAAAAAAATCATACAAATACATGTTTTTGCAATAGTATTAGTTAGCCTAACCATGATTATAAATCATGAACGAACATCAATTTATTGTACCATGTTACTTTTAAACTATAATATTCTCAAAGACTTAAGTCTGTTGAAAAGACCCCAGTTTGCTTTAAATCTCTGTTTCTGTCCTTTGCAGTTTTTTGTTTTCCTGTTATCAAGTGTCTCTTCGCAGTGTCTACAGGTTATAGGCTGGAGCAGTGATTCTCAAGAGTCTGGCCTAGGCCCAGCAAGAAGCATCACCAGGAATCTTGATATCAATGTAAATTTGTAGTGTCCACTGTAGACCTACTGAATCAGAAGCCCTCCACATAATTCAAGCTACATTTTGTAAAAGATGCTGTGAGGTCAAATACCAAACAATTTTAACTTTGTTTAAACTGTCAAAACCCTCTCTGAAATGAAAGGCCTCCTCTCTCTAAGTAAAAGGATTTCAGCACTAAAACATGGATTCTGTGGCTTGTTGCTTAGAAGTATATCAGAAATGAATAAGTCTCAGATTTTGACTAGGTAATTTCCATTTTGGAGTATCTAAACTGATGAGGGAAAATTACATTTCAGTTTTTATTAACTAAATTTTAACATTTTAATTATGAATGTAGATAAAACAGGAAAATTAGCAGTATTTGTCACTAGTAGAATTTACATTTTATCCCAATTATAGGTCTCAAAGTTTTCACTTAATTTCTTTGAAGATGTCAAAAATATTGGATGCAGCATGGAAGACAGTGCTCACACGAAGACTTAGCCATTTCTCTTATAATAGTGAAGAACAAGATATAAAATTATTCCATTAATAACAGTCATACAAACTACATATGTAATCAGTTTAATGACCACCTACCTTTGTCTGGGTGATTTAAGAGCATAATTCGTCGATGAGCATCTCTTATTTTCCCTTTATTGGCAGTAGGGCTAATCAAAAAAGGAAAAGGTATCATTTACTTCATTCTACTTCTGGGTCACATCAAGAAATCGTATAGAAAGGTCAATTTAAAATATTGTGAAACTACCAAGTTAACAACAGTATGAAAAGCTAAGGAAAACTCATATTCTAAATTGGGGAACTAAACTTGTTCCTTAGGAAAAAAAGGCAAAAAAATAAACTTAAGGCATTCTCAAAAATGTAGGTGAATTTGATACTACTCATTACAATCCTTTGCTGAAAAGGAAAAGTTTAAGTACTTGAAAATGAAGAAATTCACCACAGAAAATGTCAGTTTATAGAGAACAAGATTGAGAACTGTAATAATCTTATCTTTGAATGCAAAAGTGCTTAAGCGGTTTGTCTTTTTTTTTTTTGAGACAGAGCCTCAAGCTCTTACCCTGGATAGAGCGCTGTGACATCACAGCTCACAGCAACCTCCAACTCCTGGGCTCAAGCGAGTCTCTTGCCTCCGCCTCCCAAGTAGCTGGGACTACAGGCGCCCGCCACAACGCCCGGCCATTTTTTGGTTGCAGCCGTCATTATTTGGCGGGCCCGGGCTGGATTCAAACCCGCCAGCTCAGGTGTACGTGGCTGGCGCCTTAGCCCGTTGAGCCACAGGTGCCGAGCCGCAGTTTGTCTTTTTATTTGACTTTTGTGAAAGTGTTTATCCCTTAAACATGTATTTTGGGGCTTGGTGCTTGTAGCTTAGCAGCTAGAGCGCCAGCCACATACACTAGGGCTGGCAGGTTCAAACCCAGCCCAGGCCTGCCAAACAATGATGACAACTACAACCATAAAATAGCCAGGCGTTGTGGTGGGCACCTGTAGTCCCAGCTACTTGGGAGGCTGAGGCAAGATAGTTGCTTACTTCCTTGAGTCAGAGGTTGCTGTGAGCTATGACACCACTCTGAGGGTGACATAGTGAGACACTGTCTCTAAAAAAAAAAAAAAAAAGTACATTCAAGAAAGGACCCTAAGGGCTCCAATGACTAGAATTGATAATGCCAATCTTCCTGGGACTTTTGACTCTCTCCTAATTGTTGTTTTTTTTTTTTGAGACAAAGCCTCAAGCTGTCACCCTGGATAGAGTGCTGTAGCATCACAGCTCACAGCAACTTCCAATTCCTGGGCTCAAGCGAGTCTCTTGCCTCCACCTCCCAAGCAGCTGGGACTATAAGCACCTGCCACAACACCCGGCCATTTTTTGGTTGCAGCCATCATTGTTGTTTGGTGGGCCCGGGCCCGGGCTGGATTCGAACCCGCCACTCAGGTGTACGTGGCTGGTACCTTAGCCCATTGAGCCACAGGTGCCAACCCCCTCCTAATTGTTAAGGAGGGAAAGTCTTTTTTTGTGTGTGTGACAGTTTCACTATGTTTCCCACGCTAGAGTGTCATTGTATCACAGCTCACAGCAACCTCAAACTCTTGGGCATAAGCTTTCTCTTGCCTCACCTTGCAGGTAGCTGGGATTACAGGTGCCTGCCACTATGCTCAGCTATTTTGTTGTTATTATTGTTTGGCCCAGACAGGGTTCGACTCCACCAGCCCCAGTGGCCAGCAACTCTAACCACTGAGCTATTGGCACAGAGCAATAGGGAAAGTCTTACATTTCCTTACAGCCCTGGAGTTGTAGAAAAATATTAATATTGGAAATTATTTTACCTTACACCTAGTATTAATGCTGCTTCCCGTTTTGTCATTTTGCGTTCAAACCCACCTCTGTAATAGCCACCATGAAAGGCAGCTTTTGGCAGACTGAAAAACTTGTTTTACTTGAGCCTCCATATGCTTCATGGCCTGCAAAACATAACAACCTGCAAATCCTGCAGCAGCAATGGTTAGTCCAACTGCTACCACTGTACTGGCTATGGCTCCAGCTCAGCTCCCCCATCTCTACCCATGGATCATCCCAGCCAAAAGGTCACGGCCACTAACTACGTGCCTTTCCTGGAGAGCAACGCAGCCGCAGGCAGCACGCATGAGCCTCCCGGGCACCTGTTTCCACATTTTTTTGCAATTGTGAACTGAGTGGCTATGAACATTCTAGTGCAAATGTCCCTATGGCAAATTTTTTTTTTTCATTTGGGTAAATGCCTAGTAGTGGAATTGTAGGATGAACTGATAGGTCTACTTTTAGTTCTTTGAGGAATCTGCATACTTCTTTCCTTACAGGCTGTATTAGTTTGCAGTCCTACCAAAACTGCATTAAGTGTTCCTTTCTCACCACATCCATGCCAGCAGCTGTTGCTTCGGGACCTTGTAATGTGGGGCTAGGTGATATATCTCAAGCTGATTTTGATTTGTATTTCTCTGATAATTAGGAATTATGAGCATTTTTCCATGTGTGTATTGGCTTCTGTCCTCCTTAAAAAAGTTTCTATTCAAGTCTCTAGCTCAGTTTTTAATGGGGTTGTTTGCTCTTTTCATGTTGATAGGCTTGGGTTCATTAGGGATTCTGGCGATTAGCCCTTTGTCAGATTTGTACATGCAAATATCTTCTCCCAGTACATTGACTTTTAACAACTCACGGGGTTTTTTCTAAGCTAACAAAAAACACCTGTACATTACTCCTTTAAGTCAGCATTTCAGAAATGGTGGTGTAACTGAGTCAAATTGTCAAGTACTATGGATATATATGATAATCTAGATTTAGACTAGTATGAAACTAAAAGAACAATGCAAATAAATTTCTACTTTAATGATGCGAACAATTGTATTTATATTCCTACCTTAACAAGATGTTTCAACATACAATCTGACATTGGTATGTCTATTTTGTATTTTATCTTTTGCTAAACTGAGTGGTTTTACTTAACTGTGAATGGTTTGTGGCATTATTTCTAATATTTGGCAGAAAAGCAGGTTATAGGCCGGGCAGGGAATATGGATTACCTTCTCTTGAATCTGTATTAGAAAGCATCCTTTAACTGAAAAGCATGTTCTAATATTTCTGGGCCTCTTTTCCCTCTTGGTGAGGCCTAATTTACTATGATTTTAGGAAGAATTCTGTCTGCTGTTTCATTTTGGGAAAAGGGTAACACCTACAACATTATTCAGATATGAGCTTTAATTTGGGTGCAGGAAATATGTAGATAATTTTCATGTGTTAATTTACTCCTCAATAGAACTTCATAGAGTGAGTGACAGATGATATCCCTGTTTAACAACAAGCACATGAAATTACTGACACCAAGTAACTTGCTCAAGTCCTAACAATTAGGCCAGGGGAGGTGGCTCTTACACCTGTAATCCTAGCACTCTGGGAGGCCGAGGCAGGTGGATAGCTTCAGCACACAAGTTCTAGACCAGCCTGAGCAAAAAAAGTGAGACTCCCATCTCTACTAAAATAGAAAAACTGAAGCAGAAGGATCACTTGAACCCAAGAGTTTGAGATTGCTGTGAGCTATGACATTACCACACTCAACCCAGGGCAACAGCTTGAGACTCTGTTTAAAAAAAAAAAAAAAAAAGGATCCTAACCATTAAAAGCATTGGCACCAAGAGTTTGATTCTGAAGCTTTCCCTTTCTCTAGCATTTAAGGTCCTAGTTTCTGAGCTAGGAAGGCTAGGAAGGCTGCTGGTGTGGGTTTTCTTTGTTTTTTTAAGAAACAAGGAATGATCTGTTGCCCAAGTTGGAGCGTAGTGGCCTGATGATTGCTCACTGTAACTTCAAACTCCTAGGCTCAAGGGATCGCCCCACCATCTCCGCCTCAGCCTCCTAAGTTGCTGGGGTTACAGGAACTTGACACCACACCAAGCAATTTTTTTGTTCTTTGGTTTTGTTTTTTTTTTTTTTTGAGACAGAGTGTTACTATGTCACCCTCGGTAGAGTGTCATGGCGTCACAGATCATGGCAACCTCAAACTCCAGGGTTCAAGTAATTCTCTTGCCTCAGCATCTCCAGTAGCTGGGACTATAGGCACCCACCTCAACGCCCGACTGTATTTTTGTTTTTGTTCTCTTTGTTGTTTAGCAGGCCCTGTCCAGGTTTGAACCCACCAGCCCCGGGTGCATGTGGCCGGCACCCTAACCACTGAGCCACAGGTGCCAAGCCAAGTTAATTTTTTGTGAAGATGGGCAGGTACCCTCATATTTTAGTGAGGCTAGTCTCCAACTCCTGACCTCATGCCATCCCAAAGCTCTGGCTTTACAAGCAAGCGTGAGTCACTGTACCAACCCTAGGAAGGCTGTTATTTTGCAATTTCTTCCATGAACAAAAAAGTTGAGCAGCCTTCAACGTTTAACAGGTTCACCTCAACACTTAACAATGATGCATCTGTCCCACATTCTTTTGACACCCCCATCACACACACATACACACACCAGCCTTTGTGAAATGCTTCTAACAAGACTGACTATACAGACTCAGCGCCTGTGGCTCAAGCAGCTAAAGCACCAGCCACATACACCTGAGCTAGCAGGTTCGAATCCAGCCCGGCCGCAAACAACAGTGACAGCTGCAACCAAAAAATAGGTTGTGGTGGGCGCCTGTAGTCCCAGCTACTTGGGAGGTAGAGGCAAGAGAATTGCTTAAGCACAGGAGTTGGAGGTTGCTGTGAGCTGTGATGCCACAGCACTCTACCCAGGGAGACAGCTTGAGGCTCTGTCTCAAAAAAAAAAGAAGATTGATTATACATAAATGATGAATAAACTCATTAAGTTTAGAATAATTCTGGGAAAAAATATCCCTCAAGACAAGGGCTGTATTGGGGTTTTTTCCAACGTTTTCTAGTTTTCTGAGATTTTCTCTAAAACCTCCATAATATAGGCTTATTAATTTAAAATCTTGTAGTTAACTTGTTTTAATAAAATTAAACATCGTGGTTCGGTGCCTGTAGCTCAATGGTTAGGACACTGGTCACGTACTTCGGGCAGGTTCGAACCCAGTCCGGGCCTGCTGAACAATGACAACCACAACAAAAAAATAGCTAGGTGGTGTAGCGGGCACCTGTAGTTCCAGCTACTTGGGAGGCCGAAGCAAGAGAATCACTGAAGCCCAAGAGTTTGAGGTTGCTGTGAACTGTGACACCACCACACTCTATGGAGGGTGACATAGTGAGACTGTCTCAAAAAAAAAAAAAAGTAAACATCTTTTGTCTAAGATGGATGATTCTTAGGAAATTCATTCATGTGCTGTTAATTTATAGGAAGGAGGGCCGTGGGCAACAGGACACAAGATGTGGAAGCTTCTTTGAGTATCTTAGTAGAATTTAAAGTCTGGGGTGGCACCCATAGCTCAGGGGGTAGGGCACCAGCCACATACACCAAGGCTGGTGGGTTCCAACCCGGCCTGGGCCAGCTAAAACAATAATGACAACTGCAACAACAAAAAAATAGCCGGGCGTTTTGGCGGCACCTGTAGGCCCAGCTACCTGGGACAAGAAAATCGCTTAAGCCCAAGAGTTGGAGGTTGCTGTGCACTTGAGACGGTCCAAAAAAAAAAAATTTTTTTTTTAAAAAGTCTGTCCTATTTGCTTGAATGTTAAATTGGGAATACAATGAGCTTTCTACTTTTTCCTTATTAATTCCACATGGAAAATGGCAAATTGTCAGGAGTTTTTTTATCATCTCCAAGCTCAAACTCTGATACAATATAAAACTTTCCAGTGCTCTGAATATTAAAAAAAAAAAAAAAAAGCTATGTGAACTATACAGTGCCTTTCACTCCAGAGTTCATCCTTTCTGGCAGACACAATAAACAAAACATTTTCAGCTCCCCGTACACAATTTTTAAAACGTGAGGAAAGGGCGGCGCCTGTGGCTCAATGAGTAGGACGCCGGCCCCATTTACCGAGGGTGGCGGGTTTGAACCTGGTCTGGCCAAACTGCAACAACAAAAAATAGCCTGGCGCTGTGGCGGGCGCCTGTAGTCCCAGCTACTCGGGAGGCTGAGGCAAGATAATCGCCTAAACCCAAAGCTGGAGGTTGCTGTGAGCTGTAACGCTACGGTACTCTACAAGGGCGACAAAGGGAGACCCTGTCTCCAAAAAAAAAAAAATAAATAAAAACACAAATAAAAAAAGTGAGGAAACCCAGTGCGCATGCTCCTTGCGCAAGTGAGCCAGCCCCTCAGCCGGTTGCTACTGCGTCTGCGTCTGCGTCTGCATCCGGAGAGACGCTTCGCCTGGTCTGCGCGCGGGAAGCTGCGGGGAGAACCCGGATGGAAGCCTAGTCTGGCTGAGGTGGCTTGAGGTGGCCGTGGTGGCGCGTCCTGCTGCCTCCCTGCGCCCCGCAGCTTCGTCCTGGGAGATCCAACCTGAGGAACCGCCGCCTGGACTCGTTCCGACAGCCGGAGGTTGAGCCCTTAGCCAAGCAGGGGGCAGAACTAGAACCTGAAACCGGCGCCTAAAAGGAGCTCCACCATCCCTTGGGCCTGCGCCCCAGGCTCTGAGACAGGCGGACGGACGGAGAGCCAGCGTAGTCTTTTTCCCCAAGCCGCCGAACCGCAGCTCTCCCGGCCGCCTCTAAGAATTTTTGTCTTTAACTATAGCACCATAAGGCCCTATCACTTAAGAGCTGCATGTTCTTTGCATGTATTTGCATAATTAAGCTTCCCAACCAACCTATAAGGTAGGTACTGTTACCCCTTTAAGGGACTGAGGCTTGGAAAGGTTCCAGCCCATAAGTAACAAAAGCCACGGTCCCAGGCATTTACCTCCCAAGCGTCTGCCCGGCTGCCACATTGCCGCCCCCTTTCTCGTCCTGGCTGTTGATTTAACTGAGTGTAGAGGTTAAATCCTCTGCCTCCCGGACACCCGAACCCACCATAAACTTGCATAGGCGGCGGCTAGAGAATCAGTTGAATTGTATTTGGTGTGGAGTTGTAGGTTCGTAACTAAACATCGATGTTTTCACTGCGGGAATATGTATATTTTAGCCTTCCCTAAATAGTTCTGTTATAGGAACGTTCACTTTACACTGATTTTTGTCTCAGTTGTGATACTCTCATTGTCTACACCCTTCATAAAATTGCAAAAATATTTTACTTTGTTATAGCAGGTGTTCCATTCAGCATCTTAAGATACCCTCAGAAGAATCATACTTAAAATGTTTGATGTCAAAAGAGAATGCATTTTATTTTTTTATTGTGGAAAATTTCCAACATATATTAAAACAATGTTATAAGGTGTGTACCCATCATCCATTTTCAACGACTACCAACTTTCGTCCCATCTTCTATCTCTGCCCCACTGTGTTTGTGTGTGTGTGTGTGTGTGCTGAAGTACAGTGTTTCAAAGGAAATCTCAGACATCATTTCATTTGTAAATAATTAAGTCTATAACTCTTAACAAATGATGGCTTTCTAAAAATACAACCACAATACCTTTATGACACCTGCTTAAACTACAATATAATTCCTTATTATGATGATTGATGCTTTTTTGATGTTTACATTTTTTAGGATATTGTAATTCCTAAATACTACAAAGGAGCAAGTGAAAATTGTGAGGTTCTAAAACACAAGAAAGCCTCTTGGGCGGTAAGTTCATCTATGAGGATCTTGAAAATTCTTCCTATCTATTCTCCCTTTTTGAGGGGGATGGAGAATACTATAAATGGATTTTCCCTAAGAATTCTTTTGTTCAAAACAGGTAAATCTTTAATCAGAATATATTTGAGTAGCATAATCAGGGTGGCTTGGAGTGGACTCTTAACAGGTCCTACAGTGATTTCTTTCTTTCTTTTTTTTTTTAAGAACTTTTATTTTATTTATTTGAGACAGAGTCTCACTTTGTCACCCTTGGTAGTGTGCCCTGGCATCATAGCTCACAGGAACCTCCAACTCTTGGGCTCAAGTGATTCTCTTTCCTCAGCTTCCCATGTAGCTGGGATTACAGGCACCCACCACAACACCCAGCTTTTTTTTTTTTTTTAAAGTGACGGGGTCTTGCTCTTCCTCAGGCTGGTCTCGAACCTCTGAGCTCAGGGCAGTCCACCCACCTTAGTCTGCCAGAGTGCTGGGATTACAGGCGGGAGCCACCACGCCCAGCCCCTGCAGTAATTCTTAGGAGACTAAAGCAAAGATTTTTCTTCATTCCCTCTGTCTCCCCAAATAGACATGTAAATATACATAGCAGAATACAGAGAGATAGACATTTTTATGCTGATGTCATTGTCATTAATTAATGGTTCTAATTAATGACTCAAGTGGCATATAGTCTCATTCCTCGAGATGACGGTTTAAGATTAACTCTTTAAACTTCACATTGTCTTTTTTGATTGGCAGACATCCTTCAATTTTTCACTGGCTCATAACAACTACATGGTAGACCAGCTTCTTAGTTACATAGAAGAAGTATGGTTTACAGCTAGCTCATCTTGGCAGATCCATTAGAAAGCTAATGCTTTAAATAGATAATCTTGGCTTTTTTTTTTTTTTTTTTTGAGACAGGATCTTGCTGTATCACCTGGGCTGGTCTGAATCTCCTAGACTCAAGCAATCCAACCTCAGCCTCTGAAGTAGTTGAGATTGTAGGCATAAGCCACCACTCCCAGCTGGTGATTTTGTGATTTTTATTTTTATTTTTATGTTTACAGTGAAAGTGGGCATTTGGATTTAAATGTGTACCTGTTCAATTATTTCAGCTATATTCTGTGGCATAGAAATCTGGAAACTTTGGAGATCACCTATTTATCTTGGATATAGAATTGTTTCCTAAGATCTTTTTGAGCCTACTTGTGAATTGTACATTTACTCAGGAAAGGAAAGGGAAAAAGAGAAAGGCATGGCTTTCTCTTATAGGTCCTTCAACTTTCCATAGGAGGTTGTCATCAGCTCAGAAAACTTAAATGCCCAGTAAAGCATTTGGACTGTTTTCATGGCAACCTAGAATAATCTACAAACTAGGATTTGGCTTAAAGGATATGTTTTCTTTCCTGTAAATTTCACTTCCTACTGGGAACTGTTTCAGGATCATTCAGTCAACTTTATTTCATATTCCTTTTTCCTGCTTCTGGAGAGGATGATTTATTAGTTATAAGGTAGTGAAGGGATGTGTATACTTTGAAAAGCATTCCCAGTGATTATGATGGCATCTCTTGTTAACAGATCACTGTTCTACTTACTATTCAGAAGAATTACCTTTTTCTTCTCTTTTCTTTTCTTTTTTGAGATAGAGCCTCAAGCTGTTGCCCTGGGTAGAGTGCTGTAGCATCGCAGCTCACAGCAACCTCCAACTCTTGGGCTTAAGTGATTCTCTTGTTTCACCTTCCCAAGTAGCTGGGATTACAGGTGCCCGCCACAATGCTCGGCTATTTTTTGGTTGTAGTTGTGATTGTTGTTTGGCAGGCCTGGGCTGGATTCGAACCCACTAGCTCCAGCATATGTGTCTGGTGCCTTAGTCGCTTGAGCTACAGGCGCCAAGCCTCAGAAGAATTACATAAAATGCTTATTTAGAATAAGCCCCTACTCCAGAGCTAGAGAATCAGAATCGCTAGGGGTGGGGCCGAGGAATCTGCATTTTAGCAAAGGACTCAGTTCTTCAGTTAACTGAGCTGTAGAACCACTGCCTTCTGTATCCCAATTTTGTGTTAGGCCAACCTTAGGAATGCTGCTTATTCTTATCTTAATTATTTTGCCTTTTTTCTTGACTACTATTACTGAAGGGTAAAAACTTAGATGAAAGAGTATTGTGAAATTCCTTATTGGGTATTCTCATATGAGAAGAATTTTTCTGAAGTCTTAGTAAACAAATAGTTGTGTGTCTCTTGAGCAAGATGTTTTGCTTTTACATAATGGACAACTTACAGATTGATAGTATATTACACTTAGCAGCAAGGAAGCTCTGAGCCAAATTTATAGCCTACCTTTGTGTCAAAAGTGGCTTAATTAGACTTGAAGATCTCTTTGAAATTCTCTGCTTGAGTTGGAGTCAAAACTATTCAAGGATCAAGTAGTTTACAGGCCTGTTTAACCTTTAACTATTAAAAAGAACTATCTGGGGGTGGCACCTGTGGCTCATTGAGTAGGGTGCCGGCCCCATATACTGAAGGGGTGGGTTCAAACCCAGCTTCAGCTGAACTGCAAAAACAAAAAAATAGCTGGGCGGTGGGGAGGGCGCCTGTAGTCCCAGCCACTCGGGAGGCTGAGGCAAGACAATCACCTAGGCCCAGGAGATAGACGTTGCTGTGAGCTGTGTGACACCACGGCACTCCACCGAGGGTGATAAAGTGAGACTCTTGTCTCTACAAAAAAAACAAAAAAACCCAAAAAACTATCTGGGTGTAATGGCTGAGGCCTATAACCCAACCACTTTGGGAGGCTGAGGTAAGAGGATCACTTGAGCCAAAGAATTTAAGACCAAACAACATAGCAAAACCCCAATCCTACAAAAAATAGAAACATTGACTGGGTGTGGTGGTGTGTGTCTGTAGTCCTAGCTACTTGAGAGACTGAGGCAGAAGGATTACTTGAGTCCAGGAGTTGGAGGCTGCAAAGAGCTATGATTGAGCCATTGCACTCCAGCTAAACAACAGAGGAGCAAGGCCCTGTCTCTAAAAATAAAAATTTTTAAAAAGAACTAGTCACCATGTCAAAAGTAGCTCTACCTTAGAGTATTAAGCAAATCACTCCTTTCTATTCAGTGGTTCTTAACTGAGAGTGTACATACTTCTTTGGGGCAGAATAGGAGGAAGAGGTAGTGAGTTGCCCTTTCTGGTGAGACAAAAAGTACCAGATTTGTTTGTAACATAATATTGAAAACAAATTAAGCCATAATTTCGGTTCACGAGTAAAGGACTTACTGGTACTCATAATTTGCCTAAGCCCAAATCTCCCATATATGACTTGCTGACATTCATTTACTCGAGGGCATTAGCTATGAGTTGCTAGCTTTAAGTTGGATTGTCATCATGTCATGGCTTCCTTTGAACTGACATGTTGCAGGTTATATCTTGATATGTGTTGGATAGCATGTGATGACAAGGTAGCAGATGATGTGGCTTTGTATAAACTCAATTGGCCACTGATTTTTAATGTGTGGGTTATATTTTACTCCCAAAGCGAAATTCTGTTTCATCTGTGGAGTACTCCCTGAGAATTTTTGTGTGCCATGTCGAAGAAACGCAAATGGGATGATGACTATGTTCGTTACTGGTTCACCTGTACAACAGAGGTTGATGGAACTCAGCGCCCACAGTGTGTATTGTGTAACTCAATATTTTCAAACGCTGATCTCAGGCCATCAAAACTATCAGACCATTTTAACAGACAGCATGGTGGTATAGCTGGGCATGATGTCAATAGCCTGAAGCATGTGCCTGCACCATCTGATCAGAATGAAGCCTTGAAAGCATTTGGAGTTGCATCTCATGAGGATGCCTTATTACAAGCATCTTATCAGTTTGCATATTTGTGCGCCAAGGAGAAGAATCCTCATACAATAGCTGAAAAATTAGTGAAACCTTGTGCGCTGGAAATAGCACAAATAGTTTTGGGACCAGATGCACAAAAGAAACTTCAGCAGGTACCCTTATCAGATGATGTGATCCATTCTAGGATTGATGAAATGAGCCAGGATATCTTGCAACAAGTTCTAGAAGATATCAAAGCCAGTCCTCTTAAAGTAGGTATTCAGCTTGCTGAGACAACTGACATGGATGACTGCAGTCAGTTAATGGCTTTTGTGAGATATATAAAAGAAAGAGAGATTATAGAAGAATTTCTGTTCTGTGAACCATTACAGTCAACCATGAAAGGAATAGATGTGTTCAATCTCTTCAGAGATTTTTTTCTGAAGCATAAGATAGCACTTGATGTATGTGGCTCAGTTTGTACTGATGGTGCCTCCTCTATGCTAGGAGAAAATTCAGAATTTGTTGCCTGTGTGAAAAAAGAGGTTCCTCATATCGTGATCACACATTGTTTGTTGAATCCTCATGCCCTTGTCATAAAGACATTGCCTACAAAATTGAGGGATGCTCTGTTCATTGTGGTGAGAATAATAAATTTCATCAAAAGTCAAGCTCCAAATCATCGGCTATTTCAAGCTTTCTTTGAAGAGATTGGTATAGAATATAGTGTCCTCCTTTTCCATACTGAACTGAGGTGGCTTTCCCGAGGCCAAATACTTGCACATATTTTTGAAATGTATGAAGAAATAAATCAGTTTCTTCACCACCAAAGCAGTAATTTAGTTGATATCTTTGAAAATAAAGAGTTTAAGATTCGCCTAGCATACCTTGCAGATTTATTCAAACACCTAAATGAACTTAGTGCAGCAATGCAAAGGACTGGGATGAATACAGTATCAGCTAGGGAGAAGTTATCTGCTTTTGTTAGGAAGTTTCCATTTTGGGAAAAACGAATCAAGAAAAGAAATTTCACCAACTTTCCTTTTCTTGAAGAAATAACTGTTTCAGATAATGAAGGAATATTCATTACAGGTGAAATAACACTGCATCTGCAACAGTTGAGCAACTTTTTCCATGGATATTTTTCTATTGGAGATCTTGATGAAGCAAGTAAATGGATACTAGATCCATTTCTTTTTAATCTTGATTTTGTTGATGATGGTTATTTAATGAAAAAGGATCTTGCTGAATTACGAGCTAGTGGCCAAATCCTAATGGAATTTGAGACAATGAAGCTTGAGGATTTTTGGTGTACTCAATTCATGGTGTTTCCAAACCTTGCAAAGACAGCTCTTCATATACTTACACCATTTGCAACTACATACCTTTGTGAGTTGGGATTTTCATCACTTTTACATTTTAAAACAAAGTCCAGAAGCTGCTTTAATCTGAGTGATGATATCCGTGTGGCTATTTCAAAAAAAGTTCCTCGTTTTTCAGACATCATTGAACAAAAGCTACAACTACAGCAGAAGTCACTGTGAGCTAATTGACTTTTTAATGTACAATTTTTAATATATTCTTAATATTGTAAAGTTAATGCTGTAATTCTTTCCTTTTATGTTTATGGTATATTGAATTCTATATTTAAAAAATTTAGCAGCTTAAACTTTTGAGTAGGAATGTGAAAATATGTCTTGAGAATAAGAACACAAATAACAGAAAAGATTAAATACTACTATCTAGTTAATGCATAAGATTTTTCTAATTCTGAAAATCTGTTTAACTTGTTGATGTGCTACATAAAAAAGACAAGCGTTAGAATATCCAGCTAAATGGTACAATAGGTGAGGAATTGAGCCAAGAGAAAAGACCACCCAGAAATCAAAGGAAAAGATGACAAACTGTATTCTCCCATCTTTGGGAGGGTTATTACAGGGAGGTTCGTGAAATAAGAGGATTGTGAAATACACATAATGGCGAAAAGAATGATCTAGCTTATATAAGACTTATTTTTAAATGTACTCTTTGGAGTTAGTTGCACAATGTCCATTCCGTTAGTTCCCATGTTCTAAATACCATGATACTAATAAATTTCCTAATAATTGTATTAGTCACTGTTTGTTGTCTTTTAATTCCTTTAGGACTACAAGTCATCAAGGCTATAAGATTCCTGAACCTTACCTTAGAGATTCTGATTTAGGAGGTCTATAATAAGGTCAAGGATCCCCATTCTTAACCATCTTCCCAGATAAACCCAGTGGATTTTTTTCATCCTTTGCCTTCATCTTATTTTTCCTCCACTTTCCTCTTTGTCCTAAGCTCCTCATTTATATTACCTCTTAGACTATATGCATTTTTCCAAGTTCAAAATTTTTAAGTGGGCTAGAGTATAAATTATCCTCCAGTAAATTAACATGACATCACTGGAGTAAATCGGGGCCATCAAAAATTCCCCATGGGAATCTAAGTTAGTATATTTTTTCTGGATAATTTGGCATATATATACACACATATATGTATATACTCAAAACATTCAATATATACATATATGTAATGTATATATTGAATGTTTGTGCATATATACATATAAACACAAAAAAAACTTCAACATTTATATATACTTTTTTTTTTTTTTTTTTTGAGCCCACCACAATGCCTGGCTACTTTTAGAGATGAGGTCTTGCTTTGGCAAAGGCTAGTGTCGAACCTGTGGGCTCAGGCAATCCACCCACTTTGGCCTCGCAAGTGCTGGGATTATAGTCATGAGCCACAGTGCCCAGCCCCCAAATATATTTTTTTATTTAAAAAAATTTACATTTTTGTTTCATCAAAGTAGTATATGCTCAAGGCTGGAGCAAAAATTGGTAAGAGTCCTATAAGAAAAAGCCATAAACTCCTTCCTGCCCACCTATCTTAACCATTTTTGCTTTAACTTCTTGGGTGTGGACATACTCTCTTATATGTTCATCCCAAGCTATGTGGCAGTCTTATCATCTTTAAACTTATATATTGACTCCTGTCAATAATAAAGGTATATAGGTAAGGGTTGAATTTACAAAATGTTCATCTCTACTATTTTTAATTTTTAATTATAGGATTGTAATGACTCTTCAAGAATTTTTTGTCTCTAGAAATTTTATCACATTGAAAGAAACATGAAAGTCTAAAAGTTTTAATTCTAAGGTGGTTAATCACTACATTTTTATAGTACTGAACAACTGAAAAAAATGACAAGAATTGGAGCCTGACTACCAAATTTAGAACTGCAACTTGAGGCTGGGTGCAGTGACTCATGCCTATAATCCTAGCACTTGGGAGGCGTGGGAGGCTGAGGTGGGTACATTGCCTGACCTCACAGGTTTGAGACCAGCCTGAGCCAGAGCTAGACCCTGTCTCTAAAAAATAGCTGGGCATTGTGTTGGACACCATAGTCCCAGCTACTTAGGAGGCTGAAGCAAGATAATTGCTTGAGCCCAAGAGTTTGAGGTTGCTGTGAGCTATGATGCCACTGCACTCTACCGAGGGTGACCAAATGAGACTCACTGTCTCTCAGAAAAAAAAAAAAAAAGAACTGCAACTTGAGTACTACAAAGCAAATTTTATATTTTATCAGTAAATATTAGTAAATGCCTTTGTTCCTTTCAAAGTGTAGTGAGGGAATTCTGGGAAGATGGCCAACTGGTAGCAACCCTTGGCAAAGTCTCCTGAGCAGAGAAAGAAAAACTGGACAGAATCAGACTCTATGAAGGCAAAGACAAGGAGCTGAGCCAAAAAGTTGTTTGGCAAGCCGTAACTCCAAGGAAGAGCATTCAAGGAAACAAATTACAGATACACAGCCTATTGACTAGAGGATTAATACTACCTCCCCCCAAGTAGGAGGGCTGCCTTAGGGTATCTATGTACAAGCAGGGAACAAAAGATCTCTCATTTTGCCTCGCTGGAGAGAGCTGCTAAATTCCAGTTCTCTTTCTCCAGGGAGGTCCCACTTACGAACCTAGACACCACCCGGCCTGGCATAAAATTGAACAGATATTTTCCCCCACAAATCCAAATTCCCAATCCACCCTTTCCCCCTTGCATGGCGGTCTGAAGTTCTGCTCCCTGTAGACGATAGAGTGTTTGGTCTTGTCCTGATATATCTGGGCATAGTGGGGACTGCCAACCATCAGGACAAAATCTGTGACTAACGGGGAAGAAAGAGGGTGTAGGAAGAAAGGGACATTTGGCAAGAGGAGTAGCAGTCCCCTGGTTATGACTATGCCCAGCCAGGGGTAGTGTTGACCCTTGGTTCAGGCTGTGTCTGGCAGGATGGGGTGCAGAACCCCTGGCTCTGACTGCACCCACACCAGGAGAGTGGTTGCCCCATGTGGACTGAGTTTGGCAGACAGGGCTGGTCCCCAGCTCCTGCTAGGCCTGCGACCAGAGGCTTGATAGGCATGGACTACAACCTGAAAACAAGATCATGGTCCCCTGATCCCAACAAAACCCTTGAGCAGTGTCTTACTGGGTATGAACCAAGACCTGAGGGCTAGGGCATGGTCCACTGCCTCCAGGAGGACTGATGAGCAGAGGGTTACCTGGTGAAGACTGAGACCTGCAAGTAGAGTGCATTACCCTGAATCTTAACACAGCCTGCGAACAGAGCTTGCCAGGCAGTGGACTGAGACTGGCAGGCGAGGGCATGGGTCCTCTGACTCCAGCTGGTCTGGTCAGCAGAGGCTAGCTCTATGTGCACTGAGACCAGAGGGCAGGGCCTGGTACCCTGACTCCAACAGAGCTGTGTGGACTGAGACCAGTGGGCCAGGGGCAACACCAGCTGAGCCTGTGAGCAGAGAAGTGTACAATAGTGTGGACTGAGTCTGGCAGGTGAGAGTGTGGATCCCTATCACAACTTCTGCTGTTGGAGACCCTTGAACCCCTCTCTGTTGGGCAGGATTTGCACTGCCTGAGACAATTTGGTTGGAACCCGTGTCTAGGGCTGTCCACTCAGGGACTTTCTGAGGTTGACTTTCAAAGTTCTGAACAGAAAAGAACTGAAGGGTGGGGGTTCGGCACCATTGCGGTTTGTATCTCTTTACAGTTGATACTTAAATCTAATACTGTGGTTTCTTAGGATAGGGTGAGGTTGGCTGATATCAAAACAGAGCTGGATTCTGTTCTCTCACCAAGGAATTCCCCAGAGTCTCCGGCCAAAACTCTAAAAGGGGCCTTTCTAAGGTTGTAGGAGATAATCCACAATTGCAAAGTCTAGTGCTTTGATAAGGGGCTATCTCTACTACCAGGGAACCCCAATTCAATCTCACCCTGCCAGTTCTAATAACCAAACAATGGAAAATAAATATGGTGAGGACCTGACAGAAGAATTCTGGCAACGTGAATAACCAGAGTAGATCAAACCCCCCCCCCCCCCAAGAAATGACAAAGGAGATACAACTGAAGATGCCATGCATAAACAAATGGCAGCAATGTCAGAAGTCAAATTCAGGAGATGGATTGCAAATAAGATAAGTAGAATGGAAGAAAAGATAGAAATTGAATTCCAAAGAGTACTAAAGTTGTCTCAAGAAATGAATGAATAGACATAATGAGAAAAGAGACAGCAGAGCTTAAGGAAATGAAAAAGTTGAGGAGCTCCAAAATACAGTAAAATCCCTCAGTAATAGAAGGCAGAAGAAAGGATCTCTGAAACTGAAGACAAAGTTTTTGAACGTTCCCAAACACTCAAAGAGGCAGACAAATGGAGAGCAAAAATTGATGGTTCCCTGAGAGAGTTGTGGGAGCACTCCAAAAGATCAAATCGTCTTACAGAAATTCCCAAAGGAGAAGAGGATGATCCTAGTAAAGGTACAGATGCTCTACTCCAAGGGATTTTAGAGGAGAATTTCCCAAGCATTGCAAGAGATACAGAACTTCAGATAGCAGACAGTTTCAGAATCCCAGCAAGACTCAATCCAAATAAAGCATCTCCTAGACACATTGTGATTAATTTTGCCAAAGTTACGATGAAGGAGAAAATTCTGCAAGCAGCCAGACATATGAAAAGCATCACCTACAAAGAGAAATATCAGAATGACTACAGATCTCTTAGCTGAAACATTTCAAGGCAGAAGAAGATGGTCATCGACCTTCAGTGTCCTAAAACAAAACAACTTCCAGCCCAGGATCCTCCATCCAGCTAAACTGAGTTTCATTTGTGATGGAGAAATCAAATACTTCAATGACATACACATGTTGAAGAAATTTGCCACTACTAAACCAGCTCTACAGGATGTTCTCAGACCCATCCTCCGCAACACCAGAGCAATGCTTTACCTCCAAAGTAAACTCACCCAGAAATTTTTGAACAAAACCTAACTTCCACAGTGGTGAAAGGATTAAAAATCTCCACTGGACATCCGAAAATCATGACACCCAAAACACAACCAGGTTTATCAATTCTCTCCATTAATGTGAATGGTTTAAATTGTCCTCTAAAGAGGCACAGGCTGGCTGACTAGATACATAAACTCAGACCGGATATCTG
>CAUYON010007875.1:0-14736 GCA_963573935.1 Arctocebus calabarensis | reverse complement strand
AAAATCTTTGGTCATTTGGTCTTTGAATTCCTTGAATTCCTGAGACAATTTTTGAAATGCACCCTGAATTTCTAAATCCAACTTTTCCTCTATTTTATTAATCTTGTTTGCAATCCAAATTCTGAATTTGATTTCTGACATGTCAGCCATCTGTTTATGCATAGGATCATCATTTGTGTCCACCAAATTGTTCCTTGGGGGAGGGGTAGATCTACTCTGGTTGTTTATTTTTCCAGAGCTTTTCCGCTAATTCTGCCCCATGATTATTTTACACTGTTTGGCTGGATGAGTAGATAAGGACAGGTTGGGTTGGGGGTTCTAGGAGTAGTGATTGACCAGTCCTTTGCCTGAAAGCTGGGACTGGTATGTATACCTTTTCCCCTAGAGTTTTGCCAAGGACCCGTACAGTGCTACTGGTTGCAAAATTGGGGACCTTCTTAGTGTGGTGGGGTTAAGTGGCTCTGTCTTATTTTCAGTTGGTCTCTGGCTTACCCCAGAGAATCACTTATTCTGAATTGAAGTCTGAGCTGTGGAGAAATACCAGCAGTTAATTCACTGTGCCTCCCACAGGCAACAATTGGAAAAGGAAAATCAAACTTACCCACTACCACACACCCAGGGTACCATTTTGGAAAGTCCTTGGGTGATTGGCCCAGTTGAAGAGGTCCCAATCAATTGTCCCAGCCAGCACCAGACTCAAATGGAAGAGTTGAAAAGTCTCTGGCAACTAGATAGCAGGGATCTGCTGGAAGGTCTAGTACAACTTGGTCCAGTGCTCTGTGAGCTCAGGAGGGCCACCCCCAGCAAGTATATTAGTCTGGGAAGGTTGATAACTCTTTCCCCACCTTGCCCCTCTGTAACTCCACTGGGCTGTGATCCAGTTTCCTCCAACGAGCAAATGCTCCAGACTTTTGCACCTGCCTGGGTCACAAGGAGGTCTATGGCTCCTCAGCTAGTCTGCCACTCTCCATCACTGTTTGGCAGGGAGAGGTGAGGACTGACAACCTGGGTACTTGATAGGGGCTGGGGCAATTCACTCAGTTCCAACCCTGTCCCTGATTGATGTGGCTTATACAACAGAAAAAGTTCACAGAATTTGTTTCTTTCTCTTGTGGATCAGACATTGGGCTGCAAATGGGTCTGACTAAGTCTGTGAGTTCCAGCCCTTTGTCTCAGCTTTCATCCCCTGAGGGCCAGGTGCCTCTGAAGCTGAGTAAAGCAGTCTCTGCCCCCCGGAATCGGCCCCGTGTTCCAACATGGCCAGGTATTGCCACAGGCATACCCTTCACCCCCGGGCCCTGCTCCTCGGTTACCGCTCTGCTGGTGGCTGCCATGGGAGAAGCCACCTGTCTTCCCCGGCCACCCAGAGAGACTGGGAGTATCTCTTCAAAACATCCCTAGCATTGCGAGCCCCACTGCTATTTCCCACAGCTGCAGCTGCACCTCCGTGCTTCAGGGTACTGCCTCTCTAGTTCAGCCTCCTCTCGCCTCACTTTCCTCTCACCACTCTCAAGCCAGAAAATCAGCACAGATCAGCAACTCCATGTGGGACAGGGCTCTAGACCTCAGGGTGGGAGTGGAGGGGAGTCCACATCTCATATTCTTTCTTTCTGTCTTATTTTTGTGGCATGTGTAGTTATCCAAAATACATTTTGTTTTCTCACTTATTTTACTTCACTAAAATTTAAGAGGTATGAAGGCAGGAAGTTTCTCTGTACTGTTTACAACTCCATTTTCTATGCCTAGATTATGATTACAATGTAGTATGTATACAATAAATATTTGTTAATTGAATTATGAAATGAGGTCAGTAGAATTCCCAAATTATGAATAAGTAAGTGGAAGCTGATTGTTTCATAATTTGTCCAGTGTCACACAAATAGTAAATAGTAGAGCTAGAATTTAAAACTGAATCATTTTTATGTAGTTTACATTTTATTTCTAAACCAAAGTTAGTGCCTACAAAGTCAAAATTACCTTGCATTTTAATTCCCTAAGGGTGTAAATTATATCTAAAAATAGGAGGCGAGTAATATTATTCCAGCCACATACTAGAGAACTGTTTAATATTTTTTACTTGTTTTGTGCTATTCTCAATTGGTTATTCCTTGGCCTCTTCAGTATATGAGGCCACTCCTCATAATTCCTGCCTGAATCTGCTTTAAATTCATCAGTTTGAAACATTAACAAGCTCCATTTCTTATATTTGTAGCTGTAAACAGGAAATAAAATATACATTCATACTGACTATGCCATCCTGCCAGAAACTCTCTTTCATTGCTGCTCTTTTTATTTTATACTTACAATATACTTACTTAAGATGGTTAAAGAACACAGTGGAACAGATTTAATGTGACTGAACACTCCCCCCCACCAGAATTTCAAATAACACATAGACTCTTCTTAACAAAATCAGATAGAAAATTGCAACCATTAAGATTCTATGAAAGAGAGGACAAAGAACTTAACAAACATTTAGATTCCTGCATGAAGCATTTCATCTTTGTCAGAATTTAATTTAAAACATTTCTGACATTCAATTATTCACTGTAGACAGACTCCGAATCAGATCATCTGCTGCCAAAGCTAAATTATCAAATAGAGAGTTATAAAACTGAGTGTTTTCTGCATAATGATAGCTCATAATGATAAAAAATTCTTCCTAAAGGCATCATGTACTGTAGATATTAACACAGATTCCAAGAAGGAAATGGAAGTCTAAACAAATATGCTTGCTTACTTCAGAATACAGAAATACCTTGAGAAATCAAGTTGAAACTCTTAGTAGAAATTTTAATTGGGTCTAAGCTTGATTTAATAAATTTTATGTTGTTATTTTACCAGTGTCATCCATTTATTAACACTCTTTCAAACTGTCTTTCTTTTCCATTTGCATTTTATCTTGTTGACATGTTTTAATGAATATTCAAATTTGATGGATTAAAATAGATTAACAACTAAATATAGCAGTATTGCCACTTACTCAGGGTGATATTATCATGTATTAAAATGAAATTTCTATTAACCTCGTGTGGCTTATATACATCACAGAGGTCTCAAATATCTAACAAGGGTATTTCCCAAACCTCAACTTGATATTGAGTAATTCAGTGCCTGTCATCTTTACTGACTAGTAAGTTGCCAATAGCAATTAGGTTCAAGATGGTAGAATCCTAATGTTTGATCACTTGAAAAATCTTTGGCACTAATTTTATTTTAAATATTTTCGGCAGAGTTACCTGCCTACAGATTGAACCATAACTGGGGTGAACAATGTTTACCTTTCTTATTGGTAATTCAGTGTATTCTATCATTGGAGTCCATCTTTCTTTCATTCTGAGCAGTCTTCTACCCCCTCCTCACTAGTACAAATCATAGGATGAAAGTGGGACCACACATCTGCATTCTCTTCCATTACTTTCACCTGAATAGGATACAAATCTCATTTTCCCTTTTAACACATATTGTTTCTACGTAGGCCTTAGAGCTATATTTAGCATCAATAAAAATGATTGTCATACAACATGAATATCCCTTGATTAAAAGCAATGGAATCTCAATTTAAAAGAAGATACACAAAAAGCGGACTTTAACATCACATGACATCTCACAGAATTCAATAGAATGGCTAAAATTTAAGATAAATAAATAGAATATGGAATTTAAATATTATTCAGACTCTCTCTCTTGTCTGCTCCCTATATATGTAACATGCTCATTCTTCTCCACCAATTATACCTTTGGGGTAAATTCATATACTCTCATAGCCACATCAAATTCAACACAACAAAAGAGAAACCCACAATCCTCCCCATTGCTCAATATTAAACCTACCCCTTTTCCTGAGATTCCAGCTTAAGTAAAAACTTCTCAGTTAACATATTTTTATTTGGCCAAGCCAGAAACATAGGGTCATTGTATCTTAACCATTCTCCTTCATAACCCATGTCCAAGAACCAGGAGTTGTTATTTATACTTACTCAATCCTTCTCTTTCATTATTCTACTTCTCCCTAATATTCTTCTTACACATTAACATAAATGTGCTCTCTTCTGGATTATTGCAAGTTTTCCAGATGGTATCTCTTACCCTTGCCTTGCTTTCCTGGAATCCATTTCCATGAATCCTACTAGACAAGTCAAATCATTCTCTTATGAATAACTGACCATTTCATACCCTTCTTAATTGTTAATTATATTACTGTTCCTCAGGACACAGTGCAAACTTCATAGTTTAAGAGGTGTGTATTTTTTTTCCTCTTATCCACTTTTTGCGTCTAAAGTTTACAACATAAAAAAATTACTTTAACATAATGTTATGCTAGTTGACTTACTCCTGGACAGGGTGGCACATTGTCTGCCCCCTTTATCTGGATATCTGTATGAGTTTTCCTATCTTTGCTCTTCTGTAGCAATTGTTACAAGCTAGCACCTTAAAATAGCACAAATGTGGTATGGTTGTCACTGGCTACACTCAGGGGGTGGCAGACCATGCTCCATCCCAGAGGCTCTGGGGAAGGATCAATTTCCTCTTTTATTCAGGGTGTCGACAGAATTCTGTTCCTTGTGGTTAGAACAGGACTTACAAAAAAAAAAAAAAACACTGTATTGTATATTTTAAAAAATTAAATTCTGTGGTATTTGAATTATATTTCAATTGATAATTTAAAAAAATTATTTGAGCCATCAATTTAATAGATTAGTCTAAGTGGACAACTACTTATAATGGTTCAGGAAACCTTTGTTGACTGACTTAGCACTCATAGGACTTGCCCTTGGCATTGACATCATCATTAAATTATTTTAAACTTTTTCACTTAATCATCTTAAAGTGTGCCATCACCTTCGTATAAAAGTAAAGCATAACTTAGCCCAGCACATAGCAGAGATCATACGAAAATGACTGACCATAGGAGCTCAAAAGATGGGAATTCTTAATAATCATTGGGAAGTCAAAGCCACTTACAGGATATAATGGCTTCTGGTCAGTGAGAAGAGGAAAACCCTGTCATGATGTTTTCTATTGTTTTGATTTTTTTCAAGCAATGAAGGACTGTAAGATGCGAAGTGTTGTGGTGGTGAGGATGGTGACATAGTAATAATGAATGTGATATAATGAAAGCAGAACAAGCGAGCAACATGATATCTGGGGCTTTAGTAGTAATCTCTACATGAGCGCACAGAGAGTATAATTAGGTTGGCAATACGAAAATGGAAAATAAGTGATGCCTTCTAGAGATGTCATGAAGAGACTATTGGCAGCTTGTCCTCTCTCAGTAATCAATTTCTATGCCCCTGTTCAAAATGGATAAAATAAACTGTGTAACTGGCAAAAAACCTTGCCTCATGCCTAATAAATTACCTATTATTAATGTATGCATTATTTTAAATTGCACAGAACTAAAGCAATATCATTTGAATGTTATGGCTTAGTTACATAACTTAAAAATGTCCTGAAGCAGAATAAATGTTTTGAAATAAACTTTCAAAAGATTAAAGAAATAAAGATCAAGATGTGAGAGAGCAATTACACCCTGCTTGTCCTTAACTGCATAGAACTGCTCTCCCCCTAAATCTCTCACACTATAATATTCATCATTCTAACTCATGACCCATAAATCATTTGCAAAGCTTAAAACTTATTTAATAGTTTATATAGTTTAGACACAAAGCTCTGAAATGCCACCTGCATGGGTGGCTGAAACAGAGAGAGACTAGATTTACAAGGAATGAGTAAAAGAGTAGAGAGACAGATGTATAATACTGAAAATAACATAGAGAGCCAGGTGCAGTGGCTCACATTTGTAATCCTGGCACTTAAGCAGGTGGAAGCTTAGCTCAGGAGCTCGAGACCTGCCTGAGCAAGAGGGAGACTCTTCTCTGCTAAATTAGACAGGTATTGTGGCAGCACTTATAGTCCCACCCACTCGGGAGGCTGAGGCAAGAGGATTGCTCAAGCCCATGAGCTTAAGGTTGCTGTGAGCTATGACTCCATGTCATTCTACCCAGAGTGAGAGAGTGAGACTTTACCTCAAAACAAATAAATTAATTAAAATTATGTAGTGACAACATGTGGTTGTGTTAAAAGGAAAATTATTATTGCACTAGAGATGCAGTGCAGGGGATTAAGACAAAATACAAGTTTATCTTTTAAGTTAAATGTCTTATTTGTTATGATATTTGCAAATGGAGGAGAAGTTTAATTCTTTTGAATGGCCAGTTCCTACTGGCAAGGATAGTCAGAAAGGTCCATTTGGCAGCTCGACTTTCCAGGGAACAGTGAAAGGAATAAATGAGAATATCATTGATGATAATTGAACTTGGGTAGCAATATACTGTAGCCAGGAGTTCTGAGTGTGTAAAAGGAAAGCCTGTGGAATGATACAAATTTTCAAAATCTATCAGAAAACAATTGTGTCCCTTAGAGCTTTTCAACATCACAGTACATTTGCTTTGTCAACAAACTTTTCTTAATTATCTTTATTTAATCTTCATTTTTAAAGCAACATTTTGAACAGGATAAAGTGCTTAGCATGTTAATATTTTAAACTGTTAGCATCTCTGCAGTTAGTGTTTCTGCTAACAAAATGTTTAATTCATAATTTAATTTTATTTTTAATAGAATCCAGGAAGCTTCCTTACCATGATGCCCTAGCTTTCATCTTCATTTGCGCCATAGCCCTAGTGCTAGACTTGACTCATGGTCTCAGTAAATCTTGAAAATTTTAAATAAGTTATTTAACTTCCATGAACTTTGTTTTCCCAATGAGAGATTAAATATTACTGCAAATGCCATTCATATTATCTCATAATTAAAAAATGCATGCCTTCCTGATGTCTGAGTCCTCCCCCCCTAAAAAAATCTGTGCCACGGTGGTAATCTTCTTTATGGAAAACTACTTACAAATGTAACAGTGCAGTCCACATTTGGACATCTTTCAAGACTATCCTGAGCCATTTTCTCTGACCCACTGACCCTCAGAAATACAATATTCTATCTCTTTCTCTCCCCTCATCTATCATTTATCCACACATTTATCAAAGATTAGATCATTGAGTATCTCATCTGTCAGTTTTTCTTTTCAAAGCTGGAGAAATATCTCCTAGCTTAGAAGATGCATCATACTACCAACTGGTAGTTTAGCTGCTCTGGTTTAAGATGCTGATTTACATTTGCATCACATTTCATTGGAAACTTCCTTTTAAAGAGGTGTGAATTCAGGTATCCTTGTCTTACTCTTCCTAATAACATTTAGGATAAAAACAAAACAAAACAAAAACACACCTTTGTAAAAATTAGGAAACATCTAGATGGATGTAAAAAATTATGAAAAGGTATCTTAAATACAATGACCATTTAACCAATGATCTCTCTTGGTTAAAGAGAGGTAAATGCTTCTGAGGATCATCCGAAACATGAATATTTTCTTAAAGTACAAGAAACCTTCTTTGCAGATTTATATCAATGACCCATTGCTTGAAACATCTATGCCAGCCTGTCAGAATAGGCTGCCGAAATAGCCTGGATTCTGTCAATACTAATGGAAGACAAATGTATGAAAAGGCAAGGATAAGATGTGGCAATAACCTATGTACTTGTATCTTGGTATTAATAAATAAAATAAGTACTAACTTATCATGGAATGGATTTTATCATGGAATGGATTCTTGACACTTAAGAGTAGTTTATAAGGAAGTGTTTGAGATATTTATGGAAGTCTAAGTGCTACACTCCTCCACACTTTTTGTCCAATTTCATTCAATAACAACCAAAAAATTCTTCTATTTAAAAATAACTCCACCATTTACAATATTCTCTAAGGTAAGAAATATGAAAAACTGTACAAAAACATTCTGAGAATGAATACTAATCTGTGATAAATATTTCACCATGAAATAACGGACATTCAAATAGGATGCTTTGAACATATCTAAAAGGGAGGGAAGTGAGGATTGAATAAGAGAGGCTAAGGCAGCAAGAGAGAAATTTTGAGCCACAGATTACAGAATAACATGATCACAGTTTTGGAAGCATCAAATTGTAAAGAGAATATTCTGAAATATGAGAAAAAGAAGGGAAAGCTTGAGGAAAACAAAGCCAAATTAAATGAAAAACAAATGAATGGGTTTTAGGATAAAAATAGATATGGAAAACAGATAAAGACGAATCTATGCATGCATCATTGGTATACTAAGGGTAAAAATGAAGATAATATGCTGCCATAAGTGAGAAAAACCATTTACCTTCTGAATAAAGTATCTGAATCTATAGATTTAAAGAATGTATTTTTCAAAGAGACTTCATAAAAATGATTAACATCAAAAACTATCTCAACATATAATTTACAATTTTGGAAGTTTATGTAATTTTCATATGGGGAGCAAAGTCAAGAAACACAAAACTTTTTATAGGTAGGAAAAATTATCTTAACTTCTTGTTTTCCTCTCCATAGAAAACTTAGTCTATTAAGCAAGCTCTGAAATGTCATTAGTTTATAAAGAGAGACAGAGGAAGAGAGAGACTCAGAAACGTGGCAGCTAGCTCCACTGCAATTCTATTATCCTGACCACAGAGATTAGACCATCTAACAGGCACAACCATGAGGGTCAGAACATCTGGACAGACTTATTGAGAAAATGATATTCGGTCAACTAAGCTATGGAACAAGGTTTTTTTTGGAGAAAAACATAGAATCAATTGTTTGATGTAAACATTCCAAAATTGTATATAAAATCAGCACATTGTACTCCATAAATGCAGTAATGTACACAGTTATGATCTAAGAAAAAAATTACTATCAACGAACAGAAGGTGGAGGGGCTGGCAGTGGTGGGGTTTGGCAAGCAGGGGATTAGCAACCTCTCCTGTGCCCCCACACACAAAAAATTACTATATCCAAAGTTAGTAAACATTGGTATTCAATCACTGAGAATATATAACCAAAATTTAACTGTATATGTATATATATACACAAGTACACATAAATATGTAGAAATAATATATTTGTTATTGGACAACAACTATCCTTGAGTACACTTGAAACATGTTCTCTTTCCCCCACTTATAAAAGATTTAGTCCCTTCCTTGTCTTCTGTAGAGCTCACGTCTAATTATTCTTCAGTAATTAGCAATAAGAAATTCAAAAGAAAAACAGGAAAAACTGGAGATGCGTAAGTTAATGGGGATGTCAAAAAAAAAGGTAGATGGGCTTGGCTTTGGGGAGAAGTAGGCTTTTAAAAAGGAAAATGAAGCACAGGAAAACAAAAATGAATTTTGGATTAAAAAAAAAGAAGAGTACCAGGGAGTTTGGTAAAGAGAGCTATCACTATAGCTGTGGAATGTGATAAAAGTTCATGGTTGTTAAAGGGAGATTCTCAGAGCAGTTGCTACATACTATGTGCTTATATTTGCTTTGTGGGGTTTGAAAAAATGCAAAAAAATTCTGTAATTCTGAAATTACTTTTCAGGTACTGGGCCATGTTCTTGGAAGAAACACTTACGGAAGCTCTAATAGACTCGACAACTTGAGTTCTTGTGCTATTCTGGTTGCATAATTAAAAATGATTTAGGAAAATAATTCAATGGACAAGATACAAGACATTGCTGGAGTTTTCAAATCAGTCTAATGGCTCTTGTCTTACATTTCTAGGTCAATCGGTTAAAACTCAAAAATTATGTGACAGAACTTTAGTTATATTGTTTAAAGGTAAGAAGATACCCTTAGAAGTATTAAGAATAATAATTTAAATAATGAAACTGATTTTTAGAAAAATGGGAAAAATGGAACTAGAGGGATATTTAAGAAGGGCTAATACTCAGCTACTTCATAGCAGTGTGGTTGATCTGATTGTTATTTGTTGTTAATGCATCTGCTACTTTCACCCCTCTCACAAATGCAGCCTCCCTAGCATCATCTCCCAGACTCTTCGTACCTCCATGATCTAAGAGCTGACGGGGAGTCTGCTCAGCAGTACAGCAGGTATCCCTTACCTGGATCATTAGAGTCTGGGCAAGGGCAGTTTTAGAAGGCATTAAAAAGAATGATTTTCTTAGTCTAAGAGAAGAAAATTTATAGATGTCTTGTAAAATAAAGCATTGTACAATGTAGGTTTATCAGACGTTCAAGACCAGCCTGAATAAGAGTGAGACGCCATCTCTACAAAGCCCCCTAAAATTAGCCGGGCATGGGGTACACCCATGTAGGCACAGCCACTTGGAAGACTGAGGCAGAAGGATTGTTTGACCCCAGGAATTTGATTGCTGTGAGCTGTGATGACACCTCTGCACTCTAACTCAGCAATAGAGATGTTGTCTGTCTAAATAAATAAATAATTAAAATGTAGCTTTACGAAGTAAATAAGCCATGGATTGGTCATCCATGTCATTAAAATGAGAACAAGCACATATATTCAAAGTTTCATAATTTTCAAAATGTTTTCATATGTACTATGTGATTCGCAGAACACACTTCAGAGGACAATTAAAATGCATTAGTGTGTTGCAGTTGAGATTAGAATTCATATCTGTGTAATTGCCTTATTTATATATATTTTCTTTAAAAACTGACATTTCTATTCCAAAAGGGTTTATGATAATTTTAATTAAAAAAACAGGAGAGCTGACAACAAAATAAAACAGAGAATGTGTGATGAAGATGGAAAATCTTGCCTGCTGTGTTTCATCTCCCTCATGGAACAGGCTGGTGCTTAATATTAGGTACCACACGTCCTAGTCTTTGAAGTGCTCAATATGAGGAACACAGTAGATATTCAGTTTGTAATTATGATTCATTTCTGACACATTTGCTCCTTTAGCTATTATTTAAAAGCAGACAAAACAGCAAATTCACAGGCTTGTTTCACACAGAGACACACATTCATACACACCCAGACATTTTGCCCTCTTAACATAATCAAAAGCCTCCTATCAAATTTATGGTTTGTTTCATCTACTAAATTAAGTTTTGATAAAAATTCATTCGGTGTGTCTCTTTTGAATGCTAGGATTCTAGTTATAAAATTTAAAAATTCTCTGTAACAATTATTAGTCTGAACATGTTAGTACAATTAAGAACCTAGGATAGTACTCCTGAGTTAAAGTTACTTTTCAAAGCAAAATGATTTTATACTCATTTTTGGAGAAACTCTTCCTCTGCTTCCACTAACATAAATCTGCTTTGAACCTTTTGTAGTCACAGATTATATCATTATCCTGTTTTACATCTAATGTTCACATTGGTCCAATTACGTCTATGTAGAGTCAACTGATAAAGCTTTCGAATACAAACAAAAGTAAACTTCAAAACATAAACCTGAATTGGAAAAATGGTGTGGATTTAGTGTTTCTGGCTATGAACCACACATTGTACCAGAAATACTGGCACCAAGCATTAAGAGAAAAACTCATGTCCTCAAAAAGTATATAAACCAGCAGCAAAATGGATAGAAATAAAAGAAGAAATCAAACCACTAAACTACATAATGAAATCTAAGAAATCTCTGTAATTTGCAAGATTTTAACTGAAGATGCTGTTTGTCCTGAAGGAATTAAGTAACAACGGATGTGTGGCAGCTAAGACCCACAGACCTACTTCCTCAAAGAATGAAACTGAGAATTAGTTAGCCTGGGTTTCCCTTCAAATGCTAATTCTGACAGGTTGGTGTCACACGCCACCTCTGACACTTCTTGCCAAGGCCCAGGACTGGCCATATCTCGGACCCAGCTTAACTAGGTTCCGGACGTGAACCGCTAAATTACCTTGCTCAGGTTCAGTTTTTCTTAGATGCCTGAGGGCTATCTACTTTAGCTGGAGAGAGAGAGAGAAAGAGAATGTGAGTCTTAGAGACAATAAAGAAGTCTTCTTAGAAAGATAGAACTTAGTCTTTAGTAAAGCTTAGTAATCTTCAGCAGAGAGACATCGTGCCAGCGTTCTGCAAGCAGGAGAGGAGACAGAGTCAGAGTAAAGTGGTCCATGATAGAATGTGCATGCTCCTTTACTGTCTTCTCCTCCATCCTAATACAAGGCTAATCTCGTGCCTCTCAACACCACAGGGGTAGAGACTGCCAATTCACCACTACTCTCATATCGCGAGCTCACGTGCTTGTTAGGAGAGCTAACTCTCTCTCCATGCCCTTTCCACCCAGGTGTTTCTTTATTGAGCTATACAGGTATTTCTTTTCTTTTTTTCTTTTCTAAATACATGTATTTTATTATTCTTCATTACATTATTTCCTTCCCCCGCCCCCAATGGTAAGACAGAATTTATTTACAGAAAAGAATACAGAAAACACTAAAGCTCCTGGTAGAGGGAGAGAATTCAAGCGGGAAGAGACAAGCTCTCTCCATGTCTCTCCCGGTCTTTCTCTGTCTCCTCCTTTAGGCCTTTAGTCTCAGGGTATATATAGGTGTATGAGTTCCTTGGCCAGGAAACAAATGAATACAGTCCCTTCTGCCTGGGGCAAGGTGAATGAATGTATCAATGAATGGGTACAGTCCATTCATGGAAATGAGACCTAGGAAATTCAAAAGAAATTGACCTAAGCATAGGAAATGGGGGTTCCACATTTAGTCCTAAGTGTAAAGTTAAGGAGACACCAAGGCACAGGTGTCTCCTTGGCAGTTGTCCAGCCTTTTTGGCTATTGGAGCCTCTGGTGGGGGTCGGAGGTCCCCCTCCTTGCCTGTCATCCAGCTCGCTGGCTCTTCAGCTGGCTGCCGCAGCACCGACACCACCAAGGAGGAGGCAGCAGGTCCGCCAGCTCCACTGAGCTGACTAGGGTGCCAAATGTCCTGCATCAATTCTCCCTCTCTGAGTAGAAACTCCAACTGCTGTTAGGGAAAAGGGGCGAAGACTTGATCTAACTGCTTCCTGCTGAATCGGGCGATGATAGAAGGGGGCAGTTAGGGTTTCTCCGGAGGGAGACTGATACAGAGGTTCATGGACTGGAACCATCTTTATTGTGTGTGACTTGATGACATTTCTGGAAAACATAAATCTGATTAGTGTAATTAGTAATAGGCAAAGGCAGAACAGCGTCAGGTCAGAAGCACGTATTCAGTGATGCTAAAAGAAAACCATATTAGGATTTTTCTTGCTGTTTCCTAAATAATAACTTCAAACTTTCTTTTGGCTCACAAGTGTAAGTGGTCTGTGGTTGGCTGTCTTCATTGCCTGCCTCTGTAGAAGATGGAGGATTCCAGGACTTTACTGGTGAATGATGTATGCAGGAATTGACTCCTATAACTTTAAGAGTAGAAGAAGATAACAGGAAAGGGGACTTCCCAAGTTGGGGTCAGGGAAGGTGAATTAAAGGGAAGAGTTTTGATCATGACTAGATCTCCAGGAGGGAAAAGTTCCTGTTTTAGTTAGTATGTCCCTCCCCAAACGGGGAAGAGGACTTTCAGGTATGATTAGGAAGGCAAGAGAGAACAGCAAGTCATCCCAATTGCAGCTTAGAGGGTGGGAGAAAAATTTGGTAACTGGCTGTCCAGACACCCCTGTATAGTTATGGATTTGGGAGATAAAAGACCAGGATTAGAGAGAAGTACAGAAAAGATTGCTCCGGTGTCCAAAAGAAATTTTCTCTCCTGGAAAACCTGGGGCTCTTGAGGGGTGATGA
Organism: Arctocebus calabarensis; assembly: GCA_963573935.1. NCBI lineage: Eukaryota > Metazoa > Chordata > Mammalia > Primates > Lorisidae > Arctocebus > Arctocebus calabarensis. The sequence goes on along the minus strand of CAUYON010007875.1, from coordinate 1,118 downwards.
CACAAGCTGGAGCCATGAGAATTTGACCCGGGCACTCTCAGTCCAGTTTGGGCTCCAATGGGTTCACTGTCTCAGGAGGCCTTCACCTCTGGGGACAAGCCACCCTTCAGTGGTCACGCTTGCATTCTGGACAGGGGCCAGGTGGCTTGCCCAGCCAGTAGTACTGCTGGGGGCAGTCTTCTCTGAAGTGGCCAGTCTGACCACATTGGAAACACTTGTTTTTCGCTCCTCTGGTTTCCCTCTGCCCCTGACGGTTGCTCGTTTGTCAGAGTGCCATTACTAGAGCTTTCATTCTTTTCTGTTCCTTTCTCTCTTTTTCCTCCTTTCTCTCCAGATCTCGTTACAAAAGACCATAGTGGCCGTTTTAAGAAGAGTCTCCAGGTTATGGTCTGGGACGATAGCTAATTTCTGGAGGGAGTTTTCTTTGAATGTCTGGGGCCGCTTGAGGGATAAATTTGTCTTTTAAAATAATCTGACCCTCTATGGAGTCAGGTGTCAATTGGGTGTGTTTTCTCATTGCCTCCCTAAGCCTCTCTCTCTCTTTTTTTTTTTTAATTATTAAATCATACCTGTGTATATTAGTGCAATCAAGGGGTACAATGTGCAGGTTTCATATACAATCTGAAATGTTTTCATCAAACTGTTTAACATAGCCTTCATGGCATTTTCTTATTGTATGAAGACATTTGTATACTGCATTTAGTAAGTTCCACCTGTACCCTTCTAAGATGCACTGTAGGTGTGGCCCCACCAATTACCTCCCTCAATCCGAACCTTCCCCCTTCCCTCCCTTCCCATATTCTTGTGCTACAGTTGGGTTATAGTCTTAATATGGAATCTTTAAATTAGCTTCATAGTAGGGCTGAGTACACTGGATATTTTTTTCTTCCATTCTTGAGATGCTTTGCTAAGAATATGTTCCAGCTCCATCCATGTAAACATGAAAGAAGTAAAGTCTCCATCTTTCTTTAAGGCTGCATAATATTCCATGGTGTACATGTACCAAAGTTTATTAATCCATTCGTGGGTCGATGGGCATTTGGGCTTCTTCCATGACTTAGCAATTATGAATTGGGCTGCAATAAACATTTTGGTACAGATGTCTTTGTTGTAGTGTG
>CAUYON010007872.1:0-10156 GCA_963573935.1 Arctocebus calabarensis | reverse complement strand
TGGTACATATTCAAAGGGTCAGGAGAAAACTTCTAAACAAGGATCAAAAATGTTTTCATACAGTAAACGAGAAAATATCATGAACAGTATGTCAATCAGGTTGATAAAATATCTCAGATTGCATGTGAAGCCCCCACACTGCACCCCATGGTTGAATTAATGTACACAGCTATGATTCAATAAAAAAATAAAATAAAATAAAAAGAATTTTCTTTGCTTTACAAAATAAGCATTCAAAATTATGAATACAGCATCTTGCTTTTAAACCATATGTAGGTATCCAACAGGTCAAGTAGAAAGAGGAAGTGTGAGGCTATATACATCAAAAACATTTTGAAAAGAATGTGCAACATATGGTAGAAAACATACTTCAAATTTAATAGTCCAGTTGACAAGTTATACTTTTAGGTATTCCAAATATTTCACTTGAGAAGTACTTTTGGTTTGTCCTCTTTGGGACGGTCTTCAGTTTTTTCCCATGCAATGAAGCTTCCACTGAGAAGATGACCTCAGAACAACTCATAAGAAGATAATTTGCCTAGTCCTGGGGCATCTGAAACCAAATGTGGAGTTTCTGGAAGTCATCTAAGAATTTCATATTCCAAATAGTCTCACATGGAATATGATACTTCATAAATGTTCCAGATCTGATATGAATAGGTAGTTTTAAAAGAAATGAGCTTCCAGAGTGAAAGAAGTTATTTCTTAATTATAAAAGGTATATTTTCTGTGTTCTCCTCTTCCCACCCTGAATAACCATATCCATGAAAACTGAGTAGCTTTTGCCTGAACAAAGGGTTCCTGTTAAGATCTTATTGTTCCAGCAACTTCCTACTTAGGAACTTAACTTTTAGGCCACACACTATCTTATTAACCCACATAAATGATTGATTCAAGACAGTTTCAGAATTACAGCCAGCCAGGAAGAATGATCAGGCAGAGGAGAATGGAAAAATTGTGCCATCAAATAATTTAGTAGGTAGTTAACTATATAAAGCTGTGGCTGGGTGAAACTAACTCATTAACCCTTGTTAACACCTCAACAGGCCTCAGTTTACCATATTAGCTGCATTTAGAGCTGATCCCCTGGAGAAGGGACTCCAAATGCATTCGGTTTAGAAGAGAGGGGTTTTTGGAAGGCCGGGAGTTACCACAAAATTCCTAATAAATGACACATGAACATGTGTTTGCTGTTGAGCAAAGAAAATATTGATTGAAGAGCAAAATGGAGTGCTATCAAGAAAACTAATTTTACCTATAGCTTACCTTGACGCTTAGCTTCACTATCTCATGAGCCAATTATGGGGCAAGTCTTTAGGACATAGAAATATTATGACTAAATGCCTACAGTGGGGGAAGAGGAGTGGCCACTAGTGATTACTAAGTGAATTATATTCCTCATCTGCCCAGCCCAACCCCTCCTGACCACCAGCCAAGCCTTCTCATCACCAACCCACCCTAAACCCTATGGTAAATGACAGATCTTTAGTGAGGCCAGGCCTTTCTCCTCATGACTGTTTATTCAATTGCCTACCTTGGTTTCTGTGGGGAGTTGGTTGGAGAAGGCACTTCATTTCCCCAGTGGTCACCAAAGAGCCTGTACAAACTTCTCCAGCTATTCAGTTTAGAACCTGGTTTCCTATCTCACTGAATGGGAAAAAGAACATTCATAAAATGTTTACTATCGTTAATCCTCATAAGAACCCTATTAACTTCTTACTGTTTACAATTTACACTGAAGGGAATCAGAATTCTTAGGCACAAGAATTATTTTGAGCTAAAGCTTAACTAAGAAACAGCAAGAGGACAGGAGGAACTCTCTGCCCTTCTCCTTTCTGCCTAAAAGTATAGAATACATTTTTCTCTGTGGAGGTATTCCTTCTACCTTTCTGGTACCAGAAAGAAGAAAATTACTTTTAATTACCAGAGAGGACACTGGAGATGACACAGACAATTCTGCATAACAAACTTTACTAAATAACTCTTATCTCCCATTAGTTTCTTCTATATATTTACTTTTCCACAATTTACTACCCCTAAAAATCCATGCCACTTTTACTTGGTCTAGTCACTTAGCCATAATTTATTGCCCTTTGTTAAAATGGTATATAAGCTCTGAAGTCTAACCATTTCTTTGAATTTTTGCTTCTTTTTTGTGAAACTTCCGTGTGCATGCATAATAAAACTTTTTTTATATTAACCTGTCTTTTGTCAGTTTATTTTGCAGGCCCAGCAGTTGAACCTGGACCTACAACACTAAAACTACTTTACAGATGGGAAACTGTTTCAGAGAGATTGAGTTTAATACAGCTGATAGCCTGTGCCAGAATTTGGAACCAGTCAGTCTGATTCCAGTTCTTATGCTCTTTCTTAGAGCATCAGTTTATAGAAACAGAATTCTTGCACACAGCCCAGTAGCACTCAGGGGCTACATTGTATTCAAAATACATACTGAATCTTTAAATACTAGAATTATATTCAGTGAAGCAAGAAAAATTGCAAGGAGCATGAGATGGAAGCCAGGAATTTGCTGTCACCTCAGCGAGTGTCAATCTGTGGCACAAGTGATCTGCCCTTCTCATTGTGTATGATCAACCAGGATTTCACAAATCACAGTTTATTGCCATACAAAGAAAAATTTTTTTCTTTAGAGAAATGCTTAAAATGAGAGAGAATAACAAGAGCAAATCTTACAGAGAATGCACTTAATAGATGAGGTAAATTAGCCACATAGTGAAGGAGTTCCAAAATTATTAACTCTAGTTGCTCAATTAGGATAGAAGCAGGCCTCTGTGGAAAGTAAAGTCAAATTAAAGTTTGAGGTGTGTTTTTCTTTTCACAAGTGGTCTCTTAGGAGAGATAGTGTTCAACACAGTAGAGATCCACAACAATGGAGATCCATGATGATAAGCATGATCTCTTGAAGCTAGAGTGAGCAGTGCTGGTATTCAGGCAAGGATTCAAAGATCAAAGTCTAATAGGGTGAACTCAAGATATTGGAGAAAGAGACAACATAGTGTAACCAGTCACACCACACAACTCTCTTCACATATGGGGTCTGATAGGACATCATGTTACCAATTCAAACTATGTACATGTTTAAAATCATTTCCAAGCTACATTAACACTCTTCCATCCCACTTTGCTGCACACATACAGGAAAATTCATTATGTTAAATGTGTACATGAGGCCAGGCCACTGTTTGTAAGATAAGGCAAAATTTATGGATTCCCAAAGTATTCAGAAATACGATGAAAAAGAAAATGGACAAGAATGTCCTAAGGCCTATACACTGGTCAACTTCCCTGCCCATGTGTTGCTTCTAATCAGTCTGTGACTATACAGCAGGTTATTACAAAACATGACTTCTTCTGGCCAACAAGAGGCAGCTCTGAAGTGATCTGCACTTGGAAAAGTGCTGGACAGTGCTTCTAATAAGCTCAGCAGGAGGACAGAGAGAAGAGGGAGAACCTCAGGGAAGGGTCCTCCCAACAAGGCTGCTGTAGGAGGCAAGGCATGAAGAGCTTCTGACAGCCCTCCTATTTACTGTTACTCCATTATATTGATAAAATATCATCAAAGAGACCCTGAGCCTTGAACCTGGTGGAAGTATTTGGTTGAGCTATGACTCACATCATGCATATATCTATGCATCTCCAAGAGGCTCAGGATTTGTTCATCAAGGAAGCAACAGTCCACACTTTCATCATATCAAGAAGACATTCCAGGTAGTGAGCATGGGGCTAATGTCTGCACCCCTTACTTGGACAGAGCCACTTAGTCTCACATCATGGCATAAACAGAAATGAAAGATGCTGTAAGTCCCACCTTATTACCTAATTACTTCAAATAAAAAGCAATAAACTTTCTGCTACCTTAAAAATACTATGGTTGTTCCATATTAATAGAAACTATGTTCTAGCTGCAAGTATTGGATTTCGGGTCATTGGTTAATAACAATTCATTAATTTAAAACAAACAACTGGGCTCAGCACCCATAGCTCAGTGGTTAGGATGCCAGCCACATACACGGGGACTAGCAGGTTCGAAACCGGCTAGAGTGAAGGGGCAAGGCGAAGAAGACACTAGAGAGGGTGAGAGAAAGGGAAATATATAAAGTACTGGAGGTGGAGAGAAAGAAAGTGAGAGGAAAGGGAAAAAAGAAGAGAAACAGAGAAATCATATATAGATATATATACATATATATATATACATACATATATATCATGAGTTGGAATTTTACAGAAGGAAAAACAATAGCATAAAGGTTTCGTGTATTGTTTCTTCTCTTTTTTTTTTTTTTGAGACAGAGCCTCAAGCTGTCACCCTGGATAGAGTGCTGTAGCATCACAGCTCACAGCAACCTCCAGTTTCTGGGCTCAAGCGAGTCTCCTGCCTCTGCCTCCCAAGTAGGTGGGACTACAGGGACACGCCACAACGCCAGGCCATTTTTTGGTTGCAGCCGTCATTGTTGTTTGACAGGCCTGGGTCGGATTAGAACCCGCCAGCTCAGGTGCATGTGGCTGGCGCCTTAGCCCGTTGAGCCACAGGCACTGAGCCTTGTGTGTTGTTTCTTAAACTACATGCCATGGTGACTGAGCATTTTTTTAAGGAAATGAACTAATAGAATAATTTAAGCAATGCTAGGGAAAAAAGAGATAAACAGAGGAAGAGGATGAAGAGACAATGACAAGGCTTTAAACTTATTATTGCTATCATACAAGGGAATCCAAGTCATAACAGGTTCCAGTATGGTGCTGACTTGATTTAAGTGATATTCCTAATCCTGCCTGTAAACACTCAGTAATTGACAGCAGGTAGATTTTATTTAAAAGGGAGACAAGAGAAGAAAAAGTCATCATTCATCAATTGCTGTTTCCCACTTTGGCTCCTACCTTTCATTCAACCAAATGTTGAAAACAATGGATAGAACAAGCAGAAATAAAGGCCAGAAGGTTCCCAGGGTTTCTTTCTGGAAGTGCTGCAGTGCAGATATGGCAGAACTGGGGACCCAGGAACAGTCACTGAGTGCTGCAGGAAAAGTATACTCACAATTGCAGTCTGTTGCAGTTCAGAGGGTTTTACCAGGTGCCATTTCTTATAGTATTTTTCTGTGTAAAATGATACAATATTGGGTTTTTTTTTCAAAAACTAATATTTTGGCAGGGACTCACAAAAGTAAGATGGACAAAGTATAGAGGCTTGGTACTAAAATCATGGTTTGGGGACCAGCAGCAGTAACAGCTGGGAGCTGGATAGAAACGCAGGATGTTGGCCTCACCTAGGCAGACTGAATCAGAATCTGCATATTAATAAAATCCCTAGGAGATTCATATGCAGATGAAAATTTGAGAAGTCCTGCTTAGGAGAAAAATAGCATAACATCTGAAGTATCCATTTATTAGAGGCATTTGTTTTGTCTGATCCTTGGTGCCTACCTGGGTATCCCCTTGCAATTGACTTTCATAACCTCCATCCTCTTCCCCATCTCACAGCCAAGGCAGACTTGCCTGAGTAATCGATAGTGGACACTGGGAACCCTGTCCTGAATTATGAAACTAAAAAGTGATGAGATGGCAATCTGGCTTAGCATTCTTCTGAGACAGAATCTCACCCTATTGCCCACACTAGAGTGCCATGGCATCAGCCTACCTCACAGCAACCTCGAACTCCTGAGCTCAAGTGATCCTCCTACCTCAGCCTCCTGAGGAGCTAGACTAGAGATACCAGCCACAAAGCCCGGCTAATTTTTCAATTTTTAGTAGAGATGGGTTCTGGCTCTTCCTCAGGTTGGTTTGGAACTCCTAAGCTCAAGCAATCCTCCCACCTCAGCCTCCCAGAACAACAGGATTAGAGGTGTGAGGCACCGCGCCCAGCCTGCCTTAGCTTTTGTGTGTGTTCATGCAGCATGTCTATCACAGTCCCTCAAGCTTTAGCATGAATTGGACTCCCTGAAGACTTGATAAAACACAGATTGCTGAACCCCAGTGGCAGAGTTTCTGAATCAGTAGGTATGAGGTGAAGCTTGAGAATTTGTTTTTCTAACTCTAAAAGCTGATACTACTCGGCTCGGCGCCTGCGGCTCAATGGGCTAAGGTGCCAGCCATGTACACCTGAACTGGCGGGTTCGAATCCAGCCTGGGCCCGCCAAACAACAATGACGGCTGCAACCAAAAAATGGCCGGGCGTTGTGGCGGGCGCCTTAGTCCCAGCTACTTGGGAGGCGGAGGCAAGAGACTCACTTGAGCCCAGGAATTGGAGGTTGCTCTGAGCTGTGATGCCACAGCACTCAGGGTGATAGCTTGAGGCTCTGTCTCAAAAAAAAAAAAAAATCTAGGGAAGAACACACCTGGGCAGAACAGCTAATACAAAAAAATAAATAAAAATAAAAATAAAAGCTGATACTACTGATCCAGGGATCATACTTTGAGAACCATTCATTTCTTTCCTTCCCCTACTCCTCACACTCATATACTGTCCTTTGTCTTTGCCCTTCAGAACTTTGTTCTCTGGCTTGGTGCCTGTAGCACAGTGGTCACGACACTGGTCACATGCACCATAAGGCTAGTGAGTTCAAACCCAGCCAGGGCCAGCTAAACGACAATGACAACTGCAACAAAAAATAGCCAGACGTTGTGGCGGGTACCTGTAGTCCCAGCTACTTGGGAGGCTGAGGCAAGAGAATTACTTAAGCCCAAGAGTAGGAGGTTGCTGTGAGCTGTAACACCACAGCACCCTACTGAAAATAACAAAGTGAGACTCTGTCTCAAAAAAAAAAATTTGTTATGTCAATCAAGTTGATAAAAATATCTCAGATTTCATGTGAAGCCTACACACTGTACCCCATGATTGAACTAATGTACACAGCTATGATTCAATAAAAAAAAAAAAATGCCAGAGGGTGGTAAGAAGAGTAAAAAAAAAAAAATTTGTTTGTATTTTGTTAGGTAGAATCTCTCTTGTGGTTATGTCCCACACACAAAAGGTGTGCTAAAAACCCCACCCTGTGCCCATTCAGTGAGAGCACCCCAACCTCCTCTCCCTCCCACAGTACCCCTCCCCACAACTGCAATTGAAATGAGCTTTTTCTCCTATGTGGGCATGCATCAGCTTGTCTACTGGCTTCATATTAGTATTGAGTACACTGGATAATTGCTTTTCCATTCTTGTGATACTTTACTAAGAAGAATGTGCTTCAACTCCATCCAGGATATTACAAAAGATATGAAGTAATGATGTTTTTCATGGTTGAATAGAATTCCATGGTGTGCATGTACCACAGTTTGTTGATCTATTCCTGAATTGATGGGCATTTAGGTTGTTTCCACATCTTGGCAATTGTAAATTGAGCTATGACAAATCTAATACAAAGGTCCTTATGATAAAATAATTATTTTTCTTCTGGGTACATGCCTGATAGTGGGATTACAGGGTCAAATGGGAGGTCTAATTTGAGATCTTTGAGGATTCTCCATACTTCTTTCCAAAGAGGCTATATTAGTTTACAGTCCCACCACTAGCAGTGTATGAATGTTCCCCTCTCTCCACATCCACCCCAGCATCTGTAGCTTTGGGACTTTGTGATGTGAGCTAATCTTACTGGGGTTCAGTCATATCTCAAGGTGGTTTTGATTTGCATTTCTCTGAGGAATAGAGACAATGAGCATTTTCTCCATATGTTTGTTAGTCATTCATCTGTCTTCCTTAAGTTCTTTTCATGTCTCTTGCCCAGTAATCTATGGGATTGTTAGCTTTTTGTTGCTGTTGATTAATTTGAGTTCTCTGTAGATCCTAGTTACCAAGTCTTTGTCCGATTCATAATATGCAAATATCTTTTCCCATTCTGAAGGTCATCTATTTACTTTAGTTGTTGTCTCCTTAGCTGTATAGAAGCTTTTCAGTTCAATTAAGTCCCATTTATTTATTTTTGCTAGTGTTTCAATTGCCACAGAAGTCTTCTTCATAAAATCTTTCCCCAGGCCAATATCTTCAAGAGTTTTTCCCACACTTTCTTTACACTGTCCTTTGTAAGGAGGAGGATTTTTGTTTTTCATGCCTTAAGATTTAAATCTTTTATCCATCTTGAATCAATTTTTGTGAATGGTGAAAGTTACAGGTCCAGTTTTAGTCTTTTACATATGGATAAGCCAGGGTTTTTATGTCTGGGGTACAATTTGGGTAGGCAAAATTGTAAATCAATACATGGATGTTATACATTGGCCTAGAAGACAGAATATGCTGAGGTGGGAGCCTACATGGTCATGGGTGGATTCCGGGATTCTTAGATAGCAGAAAGGGAAGTTAGATGGTTGTGACCCTCCCCAAACCCCTCAGGGAGAAATTTAGAAAAAAAAAGAATAGAAGTCAGAGTTCAGGTGGCGCCCGTCGCTCAGTGGGTAGGGCACCGACCACATACACCAAGGCTGGCGGGTTCAAACCCAGCCCGGGCCTGCTAAAACAACAATGACAACTGCAACAAAAAATAGCCAGGCATTGTGGTGGGCACCTGTAGTCCCAGCTACTTGGGAGGCTGAGGCAAGAGACTTGCTTAAGCCCAAGCATTTGAGGTTGCTGTGAGCTGTGACACCATGGCACTCTACCCAGGGAGACAGCTTGAGTTTCTGTCTCAAAATAAACGAAAAAAAAAGAAGTCATAGTTCAATTCCTCAATTCCCCCTTATCTGCACTTTCCATCTGGTGGAGGTTTCTGAAAAATAACTCAAGAACCTTTGTTAAAATGTCATCTTTTAGTTTCCCTAAAGAACAAAAACACCTCCTGACACTAGCTTTTTTAGAGAGCTGTCCCCCGTTGTTATTCCCACTCACTTTTCAAAGCTAGCTAGGTACCCAAAACTTCTCCTGAAGTTATTCAAGATTTTCCTTTATTTCCGTGACTGGTGGGGACCAGCAGGCCCCTAAGAGGGGTCCCTGCTCTGTCTCAGCCATGGCAACAGGATCATGAGCTGGCTCCTATGAATACTGTCAACAGAGCATGAGTCACTCTGCCAAGAAGGTCCCTTTTACATATCATAAAATTAAAGGAAAAAATAAACCTACCATAAAAGTAAAGAGGGGGGCTATCTTTCACCATCTTTAGGAGACAAAGAGGTTATTTGCCTTATTTTTAAATATGAAGCCTTATTTCAGAGACTACAAGACTATAAGAGCTGTAGAGACAGAAAGGCAAATAAACCATGGTTTCTAGATTTAAACATGCAATTACAGGATATTTTGGATAATACAGTATAGGTATGAACCAGGTGCCATAAAAAGAGAAAGGAGGCTAATTCAGCTCATAGGTTAGGAGGGCTTCCCGGAATAGGGGGTAGAAAAGGAGACTGCAGTATTTTACCACAAATTATACTCCTCTGACATATTCTGAGATGGCTGTTCCAAGAGCCTGCAAACAGAGAAGGCCTGAGAAGTTGTCTTTTGGGGGAGGAGGATTTGCATCTATAGAGAAAATCCGCACTGATACAAGTAGACTTTCTCTGAAGTCCTACACTGTCTGGATATAGGAAAGATTAACTGAGAGTCTGACACCTTTAAAGGTCTAAAAGAAACATTTACTATCTATTCTCTCTAAGGGCTGCTCTTTGGGAGGTTTTATCTATATAAAAAGGCCACTTCTACTAGCCAGGCTTTTTTTCCTCTTCTCTTCCTCCCACAACCTGTTTTCCCCTGCTCTGAGATCCTACTCTTTCTGTAAACTCAGGATGGTATAAAAGCACCAACCACCTTACCTTTTGAATTTTTATATTCTGTAGGACTCCTATGCACACATACGTACATAATAAAAAGGCATGCCTCTTTTTTCTGTTAATCTTTTATCAATTTGTCTTTTTTCTTTTCTCTTTTTTTTTTTTCTTTTTTTGAGACAGAGTCTCAAGCTGTCACCCTGGGTAGAGTGCCATGGTGTCACAGCTCACAGCAACCTCCAACTTTTGGGCTTAGGCCAGCAGTTCTCAACCTGGGGGTCACAACCCCTTTTTAACAATGAAAATACATTGGAGGGGAGGGGAGGGGGGAGTATGGGTGGAGGGAGGGCAATTGGTGGGATCACACCTACGGTACATCTTAGCAGGGTACTGGGGAAACTTATTAAATGTAGAGTATCAATGTCTTTATATAGTGATCAAGAAAATGCCATGAAGG
>CAUYON010007871.1:0-37719 GCA_963573935.1 Arctocebus calabarensis | reverse complement strand
GTAGTAACAGGCATGAAGTCCTTGGCTTATGTTAGAGTTTTACTTTGACATGTATTCATAGGATGAACATTTAAATTAAAGAAAAATATTCTGGGCTGGGTATAGTGGCTCACACCTGTAACCCTAGCTGTCTGGGAGGATCGAGGCAGGTGGATCACCTGAGCCCAGGAGTTTGAGGTTGCAGTGAGTGCACTACACTTTACCGGGGCCAACTGAGTGAGACTATCTCAAAAAGGGAAAAGAAAAGAAAGAAAGGGAAAATAAAAATATTCTTTTTTTTTTTTTTTTTTTTTTTTGACAGATTCTCAAGCTGTTGCCCTGGGTAGAGTGCGTGGCGTCACAGCTCACAGCAACCTCAAACTCTTGGGCATAAGTGATTCTCTTGCCTCAGCCTCCCAAGTAGCTGGGACTACAGGTGCCCCCCACAATGCCTGGCTGTATTCCTCCTCTCTTAGTCTAAAAATCTACAAGATACAACAAACCTGGGCAGCAAGATCACATTTGGTCAGTTTCTTTAGGGTGAAAAAAAAATCTACATTTGAGGCATCATGTTATTGAATCAGGTCTCCTTTTTATCTATTCTACACATTTGAAGTTCTATAATACACTTAAGAAGCCAGATACTGACATTATTTTGACCAGCCAATGAATTTTAATAATGGCACAGATGCCTTCTTGATATTTGAAAAAGCAGAGTAAAACTTAAACAGTACCTCAAGTACAACAAGAAAGTAAAGATATACTTGGTCTCATAATGTTCCCATAATAACATTTACTTCAGACAATTTCCTATCTTTCACCTGCAAAGGAGATACAAATTGTAATTGGAACATATCTAGATTGGGTAGCTTAAAGCTTATTTCATTTGAGGGAACTTATTTTTGAAAAAAAAAAAAAAAAGGAATGCAAAATGCTAAATACGCCTAATACAAAATTAGGTGCAGGTCTTGAAAGGGAACTGTAGCCTATGCAAGTGAGAGGCCCCAAAGCTGGAGTTCCATTAACTTCATGGTAAAGTCACCCTCTGCTTATAATCAAGACATAAGAGCAAGGCTCAGCCCAAGAGAAAAGAAAGGATTAAGTGCAAGGAAACTGTAAGCAGATGAATGGATAAAAGCCAGAAACTAAGGGGAAAAAAAACCTGCAAGAAAAAATTCAAGCACCTCGAGTTTTGAAATTCCTTTTAAATTTATGCACAGTTAGAATAAGGGGGGGGATCAGTACCTGATTATAATATAGATGTATCACCTATACAACAAGCAAACAAATGAGCTAGTTACTCAGATATATATTAGATCTAAAAACCTCTTAGTAAAAATACAGTGACTTGTAGAAATAACTACTCCTTGGCTCTTGTGGAATATCGTGTAAAAACCCTTAATATTTGCTTTAGATGTGCCATTCCCCAGAACACAATGCTTAATCTTTTTATCTCATATCTACTGGTAACAACAAACCTAATGTCCATTAATTAAGTATTTGCTATGGGCCCAGCCAAGCAGTGTGCTGAGCACTTCATGTGGAATGCCTCCATTAATCCTCAAACAAGCAAATAAAATTGGTGCTTTTGTTATTCCCATATTGCAGATGGGGAAACTGAGGCCTAGAAAGGTCACACGGCTTGTGCGAGGTGAAGCCAAGACCAATTCCAAGAAGTTTCCGTAGAAACCTCAGATGCACAGAGGTTATACAACCCATCAAGATCACACGTCAGTTAACTGGCAGAATGAGGAGTCTAACTGGCTATGACTTCAAGCGTTCTTACCCCTCCACAACGTTAAAGGATCCAAGCAGATTTATGACATTGTTGAAGGTTGATGGCCTTATCGTTCTTTTGATAAAAAGTGACAGGAAGAAAAGCAAATGTGCAGTATTTATGAATCTAACAAGGCTGCTGAGCAGCTAGCCCACTTGCTGTCATTCCTGGGGTAAGTGGCAGCAATCGGGACTGGCTTCCAGCAAGGCACACACATTTTAGTAGTTGCAGCTGATTAGATCATTAGAACTGGTGCTCCTCAATTCCTCATTCCATGTACTTTTTCTACAGTAATGACAGTATCTTTCATCTCAACTTCATAGCTTCCCTGTGGCCGAGAGGCATAGTTTGGGGTTAGGACATTTTCTTTACCACTTATGTTTTACAAAATGCCATTTTCAATTAACACCGTTACCTAATAAGAAAGTCACCTTTTGCATCTGTAGCTGCAACCCAATTAAGCCCCTATTTCTGCTACAGAGGAGTTTCCTCCCACTAACCCATCCCCTCCACACCAGAAATGAATTATGCTATTCCCTTTAATTCCTAGATTCTGGTAACGTCCAAGTGTAAGGAGCCAGGTCTACAGCCAACATCATATCATGCGTTAAATCGTCGAAAAGAAAAAAACCTATTTGAGACCTATCACGCCAAGAAATAAACATACAACGTCCTAGTCCCACCCCAAGTTTTCCATTCCTAGAAAAGGAAAATAATTTGGGAAGCTGTTTCTGTTTATGTTATAAAAATAAAATGTGGCAATTGTTAAAAAATTAGCAAAATCCAAAAAAGGTATAAAGAAGAAGAAAAAAATTGTCCAAAATCCCAGTCTCCAGAGGAATGACTATTAACATTCTGGTTATATTTCTTATAGTATTTTATCTATTTGAGATAAGAAAGTATATAGTATAATTCTGAAACCTATTTCTGGTGGGTTTTTGTGTTTCTTCCCTTTAAAAGGCCATCTGTTTAATACTCACGACAGCTCCCTATATTCCAGGCAAGGATCACTTTAGCATCTTGACTTGAGTGTTCTAGAGATGCCTGCAAACAGCCCAAGCTTCTCTTTCGTTCATTTGGTAGGCTAGCCTAGGACTTTTTGATCCCATGGTGGGATCAAAAGATGCGCCCACACACTGTAACCTACACAGAGGTATGTAACGTGAGAGCTGGCCTTCCTAAAAAATTGTCATTGTATTTTTATGCTAATATGAATTGAGAAGTTTTAATTTTTTGTAATGTTTCACAGCAGCCACTGATTCACGCCTGGCAGTCTTTGAATCCTATGAGCAAGAACGATTACAAATTCAAAAGGAAGGAAGGGAAGCAGCATGTATGGAGGAGTGAAGGAGGCATCTAACATTTATATGATGCGAAAAGTCTCATTCGCTTGACAAGAAGGAGGTGGAAGAAGAAGATATGGAGAAGGAGGAGAGGGAGGAGGGAAGAGGAGTGTTCCAGAGCACTTCTCCTCTGGAAGATTTCTCCTCCCTGACTAACCTGAAACCTCTCTTATTCCCCAGTCGCATAACAGAGAAAATAACAGGATGGCTGCCTAACAGTTAAAGGGAAAGATACTTTTACTGCTTTGTGTGGCAAATAGTGATCTTTTGCAAAGATCCAAAACGATACACTTCTAACTGAATCAAAGAGATCAATATATATAATGGATTTTTTTAAAAAAAATGGGTATGTTGGCCCAGAACAGAGAGTGGAGATAATCATTAAAGCTTTATGGGCTGTCAATCAGAGACTTCCTCATTTTGCTTGATTTTATTGGACTATTTTCATAATTTGTTTTAATTGAGGTTTCCAGGATTCTTTAGCCTAACATCTTCCTTCTTTAAAAGAATTGCTGATGCCTGGGAAGCTTCAGCAATGCAGATTTTTTGGAGCTGGGGGAGTTTTCCAAATGGAAACAAGGAGTACAATGCAGCTTCCCCAAGGCCTACACACCCGTCTTTGAGCAACCCTGTCACCATGAACACCTTCCCTAAATAAAATGTATGCTTGATATTTCAGGGAGTGGATGGTTTCATGGAGACATTTTTCAACATCAAGAATGGCTCTGAAGCAAGTTAACTGGAATGAGAATCACCACCTCAGAGCCTAACAGCTTCTTTCTTGGACATCGTAATAACATTTGAATGTCCTAGAAAGACAAGTCTCTTGCAAGACACTATATTAGCAAGATTAAGTTACTCTAAGTTCCTTAAGTTACTAATGATCCTCCTACCAGTGTTTTCTATAAACATCTTAAAGGAGGAAAACATGTTCTAATTGTCTTGTTCTTAATGAGAGAAGGAAAAACATCATCTTGGTTCTTCTGAAGTGAAGTTCCCAAATTTGGTTACACAACTTTAGTCCTGGAAGTTTCACTAACATGTTCATGCTGATGACATCTTCCTAATATCTTTAACTCAGAGCATAGATTTTCAATTTGTTTCCAAAAAAACCCAAATGTAACATACAAGGCTGTATCAGTTGTAAGCTTCTCAATCTAATGAAGGTCAGACAATTCAGTTCATGAAGTCATCCTAGAAAAAGTGCTACATATCTCATTGCTAAATATCACTTTCAAAGTAGTGAAAGTATTAGTAGTGAAATAGTCACCTTCAAAGTATTACCCTCGCTCATCTGGTGACCATAGTGATATTCATCAATGAGGAATATAGCACTTTTTCGAGAATGAGTTTGCAAACTTAGTTGTCGGACTTCACACGATGACAGTTCTGATTGCTGTTCCAGAAAAAAGAGTTCCAAAATTGCTTTGAAGGGTGAAGTGGGTCCTGGCATTGGTACATAGCTTCCCAACGTAAGTACCTCACAGGGAATCATAGGGATATCTACCAATGAGGTATGTGGCACTTTTTCTCACATGAGTTCATGAACTTAATCATCTAATCTTGTACGTGCTAGAAATTTTCAACCAGACATGCATTTGAACATGAAAAACAATTCACAAGGAAGGATCAACCAAAGAGAGTCCATAGTCCATGTAAAATATCTCTAGGAGTTCAAGATCGACCTGACCAGAGTGAGACCTTATCTCTACAAAAAATAGGAAAAAACTAGCCGGGTGCAGTGATACGTGCCTGTAGTCCCAGCTACTCAGAAGGCTAAAGCAGGAAGATTGCTTGAGGTTGCAGTGAGTTATGATGATGCCGCTGCAGTTTATCACAGACAACAGAGAGAGACCCTGTCTCCAAAAATAAAAATAAATTTATCTCTTTGGTCTCCTCTTTTGTAAAATTCAATTTTCAGTTACTTATGGGTAATTTCCAAAACCACATTCAAAAGCAGTTATAAGTACACAGTTCATAGCTAAATATCAAGCATTTATTTGGAGTTTTCTACAACTTGGATTAACAGGATCCCCAAAGGAAAATAATACATTGCTGATAGCGCAAATATAGATTTCATTGCTTGTGGGGAAGGTAACATATGTCCATGTTCTTCACAGATGAAAGGCCAGTTCAAATTTGTTTATAACAAGTCCCAGATGAATTTTTAAATGCTTTAAGAATGAATATTCCTTTTCTAAGTGAATTATTAAATAGAGCTTTGAAATGCTTTGTGCTGTAGCTTTCATTTTATTGCAATGGGATTTAACCTTTCTCCTTTTCAAAAATAAAATTGTTATTATAAAAGTTGGCTGTAAAAATACCACTAAGAGAGAAACATATAAAACAAAAAGTAAAAGTCCTTCCTTCCTGTCTTCCCACATTTTAAATTTTGTGTAGCTACTGATAGATGCAATAGCTATTGCTAAAATGCCAAGGCTTAATGTCAGCTTCTCCAACACTGACTATGATCAATCTTTTTAATGTTTACTTGCCCAATATTTTTAATGAACTGTGTGTACTCTCTCAAGAGATCTTAGCCTTGAATTGTCCACATTCCACAATGCTCCCAGAATTATCTAATTTTAAACTTAATTGTATAAGTCCCTTGCTTAAAGGCCCCTTGCTGGTTCCCTGCAGTTACAGAATAAATCCAAAGGCCTTTACAGGCTTCACCAGCCCTTGCATTTCTCACCTCACGTCTTTGCCATCTGCCCACATGACTCTTTGTGGCAGCCATGTTGGCTTTTTACCTTTCTCTGAATTCCCTATTCTCTTTCTCACTTCTATGTCCTTGCATTTGCCATGTCCCCTCCTCCTTCTACTTTGGGTAAACTCCTATTCAACTTGCGAGAGCTGCCTGAAATAGCACTTCTCCTGTGCCCCCTTCCTGACTCCCCAAGAAAAACAAGGGCCACCTCTCTTCTGCTTCTCTCGTGGTGGCACTGAGTATATTATTGTATGATTTTTGTATGAATGTTTACCTTGTCCTATCAACCATGAGGTTCTTAAGGGCAAGGATCTTCATCATTGATTCCTTGTCCTTGGTTAATTCCTAACTTATAGGAGGCCTTCAAAAAAGTGTTTAGAGAGTACATAAATAGTTTTCAATATTATCCTGCAAAGACAAATAGCATCAAAAATCCAGTCTCTCTCCTTCACCTATAGCAAGAAGTATGAAATACCTGAGAGCAATTAGTTACCTAACAAGCATTAACAACCCATGGCTGACCTGCACGAGGGTCGTATAAACTGAATCTCCATAGGTGGTACTTGCACAGCCCCAGCCAAAATGGCAAAGACCTTCTCACCTGCCTTCTCTATGCCTCCCCCACTTCCTGTGGCTTCCCTCCCACAGCCTTCACTGCTAATGCCTTCTGGCTGGCAAAGGCCCCTTATCATGGACCGTAGACCACCACGCCATAGATGAGAATCTCTCCCTGTTCCTCTCAGCCAACTTCCATTCCTGTCCCCACATGCCAGGCACCATCTATGTGAGAAGCCAATGAGAGCACAGGACTTAGGAGTTGATACTTCTGCAAGTAGAAACTCAACCTCCCAGAGAGGAATGCCTTTTTTAAAGTTACCTAGTTAACCCAAGTGAATATAACCAGTAGAATGTAATGAAGAGAATGTTTATTGGGAGGCCTTCCAGAAGTCCCTCAGACATTTTGAGTCACAGGATACCACCAGCCCCAGCATGCTGAGGAGGTGGAGTTGGTAACTAACCTCCCCCAAATTCTGAAAGGCTACTGATGCCTGGCCCTTCCACAGGGATTTTCCAGTGTGCTCGTAAGATTGCAATTGCTGGCTCGGCGCCTGTGGCTCAACAGGCTAAGGCACCAGCCACGTACACCTGAGCTGGTGGGTTTGAATCCAGCCCGGGCCCACCAAACAACAATGATGGCTGCAACCAAAAAATGGTCGGGCGTTGTGGCGAGCGCCTGTAGTCCCAACTACTTGGGAGGTGGAGGCAGGAGACTCGCTTGAGGCCAGGAGTTGGAGGTTGCTGTGAGCTGTGATGCCACAGCACTCTACCCAAGGTGACAGCTTGAGGCTCTGTCTCAAAAAAAAAAAAAAAAAGGATTGCAATTGTTCAGTATATACCTTAAAAATCATTTAAAACTCAAACAGAATAAGGGCAAGGAGAAACAGAGAAAAAAAGTCAAAAGAAGGGTGACAAATGAAAATGGATGACAATATTGGAAGAACCGCATTAAAAAGATGGCATTTGGCTTCCACATAAACTGCCTCCTGAAAGAATCAGCCATTCCAGCAATTTTTCTGTTTAAAATGTTTTTCCACCTAAAGCTGGACGTCCTAAATGTAACACATTAGCTTAAAAGAAAATTACGAAAGATTGAGTGTATAAAAAAAAAAAAACCCAGAGCACTTCTCTTTGTGAAATTATGAAAGCCTAACGAATAGCTGGAAACATCTCCGCTCTTCTCTCCCTTTTCCTGAGATTGCTTTCTGTCCCCAATCTGATCTTGTTTTCAGGGCAGCCCTTGCTCTTATGGCCATGCCTGCTGAGATCAAAGGATGGAGAGGCTGTCACATACCAGACTAACATTACAGGGAGAAGAGTTGGAAAGGGCCCAAACTCCATTATAAAAAAGAATAATTTCAAGGAATCAAAAGCATTTCCAGAGTAAGCCGAAACCAAAAATAGTCGCAACTTTAAACCTCATTTTAGGAGCTTGAGGGATGTTATGCCCTTCCACGCAGTTGCCTAGGGAACAGGATTCATTTATCCTTTGCTGTCCAATAATTTTTTGGAAATTGCTACCCATATTAAATCTATGATTGTTATATTCACTCTAAATGGAAAACCCCTCCAAAAAGTGCAGTTTAAGTTATAGCAAAGGAATCTTTGTCGGAAAGATATTATAGGAAGCAAAAGCTCCTTAATATCCCTGCTGCCCCAATAAATCAACATCCTCCTACTTGGATAGGAGCTTTTCTTATCCAGGATAGCTTATCCTTCATCTTGATTTCCAATGTGGAGAATACTCATAAATAAGTGAATTTGTCTGGATTAAAAACATTTATCTTACATGTCAAAAATACAAATCGCAACACTCTGGTCTGAACTAGAACTTGCTTTCGCATGCAATACTATTCTGACTTTCCTCCAAACATTCAAAAAATAATATTCTCGATAACAGAGTGTGTAAGATGATAATTTTTCTTCAAATTTTCCCTGCCAGAAACCCAACCAAGAGAAATCTGGGATAATTGCCACAGGGAGCCTTGTTCAAGGTGCTGTCAATGATAATAGCATGGCTGATTTTTGGTAAAATTAACACTGCTGATCAAACTCCTACCCCTTCTACATTCTGTAGTTCTTTCAAGCCAATACCATTTGATACTGCGCGTGCAGGCTGAGCCTGCCATTTCTGGTCCTCCTTGTGCTAACCGGAGAGGGGGCACTCAGAGCCAGCGCTCCAGTGGGGTGAAGACTCCCTCTGTTCCTGCTCCTTGTAATGCCTTTGGCGTCTCTCCATCTTCTCACCTTTCACGAGGATGCGGGAAAAGGCTAAACTTTATTTATCTCTGTACTTCCCTCTTTGAAACAGCTTGTGTTAAAATCTAAATTGAGAGAGAAACAGAGAGATGGCTAAAGAGGTGATAATTAGTGATTTAGCGAGTTTAATTTTCTATTATTTTATAAGAACATGGCTGCACTGGGCCTGACACCAGAGACTTTGCCCTAAAACATGTATTCTTCAGTAGAACATCTCTGAAAAGATAGCCAGTAGCTGAATAGCTAATCTCAATTAAAGAGAATTTAAGCCTTGTTAAAAAAGCACTATCTTGAACACTGTGGTGCTTAAAAATATGCCCAAATAATTTTTTCTGTGGATCACTTTTAAGGGAGTTGAATTATATCTTTTCTATGCTTATCTAATTATATCTTATATATAATTATATCTTAGATAATTATATCTTATCTATGTATCTAAACATATACACAAATAGTTACACTGTGTTACAATTGCCTATGGTATTCAGTACAGTAACATGCTGTATAGGTTTATAGTCTAGGAGCCACAGGCTAGATAATCTAGGTCTGGGTAAGTAAACTCTATGATGTTCATGAAACAATGAAATCACCTAATGGTGCATTTCTCAGAATATAGCCCCATTGTTAAGTGATACGTGACTGGACCTCATTTTGTTCACTCTGTTTAATTCATTAGGGCTTATTAACGACTGTTTTATGCTCCTGTAGAATGCTAGATCAAGGTTTTTCAATACTGAAGTAGATTAATGGTGAAAACAAAGTTAATCAACACAATCTTATCAATTGTAACTTTTAAACTAGTAACATGCATTTGTTATTTTACTTGAAAATACTCGATTCTTCTTTGAAAGATGAAAAATCAAATGGGATGCATGAAATTCACAACACACACTAAGTGCAGCTAAGTACTAATGAAACATGTTAGGTACGAATAAGATAAGGAGTGCGTACGCGTGCTAAGGATAGAAAGGGATAAAAATGCTGAGTAAACACTAATGTGGAGACGAAACATTAAATATACAGGAGGTCTATGAGTCACTCAATATTTGGGAAGTCTTAAATTGGACACCCATTGATGACACTCATTCTGACCTCACTGATACTCTGCCGGAAAAAATGCACAGCTGTGCACAGGCTAACTGGTGAGTTTGCAGTGTGATCAGACACACTCGTCCCTGAGTCTCTCCAGGTGAGCCTCTTAGCTCTAAACCTCAACTCGAGTCCTTGTGACCAATCAGCATGGAAGGGCGATGAGAGGAAGGAGAGGGAGGGAAGACTGGCCTGCTGAGCGGGGTGCACACAGTGTGATCTTTCTACCTGCTTGTGCACTGACTTATTCCCCCTCTCTCCCCACAAATCCCACTGTGTGTTTTTAATTGATTCAACAAACCATGTGATTCAAGCATCTCAATCTGTAATCTGTAGTCTGTACGATAGCGTGCCCAGTAGTATTTGTGGAGGCTCCATTGCATTAGGCAATTTTCCAAATGACAAAGTCCATCAGTGTTTCTCAAGCTTTCCTACTGATTGCTAATTGTCTGCCACCAAGGGCCAAGAGAAAAATAAATGATAAGTGGCTACAAATTATCAACAGCAGAATCTAAAGTCATCAATCCCATTTAGTTCTACAGCTAGGTTGCACATGGTCTTTGTTGGGATTTTACATTGCATACATGTAAATAGACATCATTTGTCCTGGTAAACTTAGCTCAAATGGTAATTCCCAAAGTTCCACCAAATGGGGGGGTGCTCCATGAAGAGGGCGGCGACCACAGGATGCTCAGCCAGCTGAGCAAATTTCAGTATCACCATCATAGAAAGGTGCTCAGTAACGGTGTGAAAGTGAGTCATTTCAATGCACCCGGACTTACATTGCTCACAGGCCAGGCACCATGCTGAGTGTTGCAAAGAGAAAAAGGAGGACTATGACTGAGACACTATCTCCAGATTTCATAGTGTATGGCATAAATAAATGCAGAGTGTATCATATAGACAGGTAATGAGTGGATCATAGACAGACAGTAAGCACCCAGACAATTATGATGCAAGGAACTAGCTAACTTCTGGAAATGATATGCAAACAAAGTTTTGTGAGAATTCAAAGCAGTAAGTAATCACACCCATTAGAAGAATCCTACTTTACTAAACTAATACAAACTCTTTTGAGAGTATTTTAGTAATGCACATGAACAGCCTTAAGACAGCACCGTTTATGGTAGTAAAAAACTGGAAATAATCTACATGGTTCAACTTTTGGGAAGTGGTTAAATCAACAATGATACATCCATTCACTGGAATATATGCAGTATTTAAAAACTACATTGCAAGTAAATATTTTCTAAGGTTTTATGGAAAAACTAAAAAAATACATGGTAAAGAAAAAAATTCAAAGTCTTCAAAAGGACAGGCAGTGAAGTGTCTTGCTCCCACCCCAATATCCCTGGAAACTTTACCTAAAATAGCTTTACTCAAAAACATCTCTTTACCCAAAGACCCAAGGTACTCAACACACTTTTACTCAAAGAATCCCCAGTACCTTTATCCAAAACCTTTACCCAAGATCTATGTTTTAAAATATATATACAAGCATGTATTTGTACCCACATCTCTTTATTTTTATTCAAACACTGGGTGTCATAGCATATTCACACTTGGCACTTTGCTTTAGGGTCTTAACAATTTATTTTAGATATCTTCCTATATAAGCAAAATACAGGTATATAACATGGTATAGTCACAGGTATAGCCACTGAGTATTCAATTGTTTGGATTTTAATAAATCTCATTTATTCAGTACCCTTTTAAAGAACAATTATATTGTTTCTAGAATTTTGCTAATACATCTAGATAAAATGTTTACTAATACGTGAAAATGTTGAGAATGTTTAAGTAAATAAAACTCGCAGGTTATAAAATGGCATATACAGTAGATCCCACCTTAATTTTTTTTAACCTCTGATTAACATGAGGGTACAAATGATTAGCTTACATTGTGGTTTTTTGTTGTTGTTGTTGTTGTTGTTGTTGTTGTTGTTGTTTGTAGAGACAGAATCTCACTTTATCACCCTGGGTAGAGTGCCGTGGCATCATAGCTCACAGCAACCTCCAGCTCCTGGGCTTAGGTGATTCTCTTGCCTCACCTTCCCGAGTAGCTGGGACCACAGGCACTCACCCCAACGCCCGGCTATTCTTCCGTTTTGCAGTTTGGCCGAGGCCAGGTTTGAACCCGCCACCTTCGGTATATGGGGCCGGCGCCCTACTCGATGAGCCACGAGCGCGGCCCTTGTTTGTGTTTCTAAGGTGAAGTTCCGATGGTAGTTGAGCCCTTCACCCAGGGGTGTGCTGTACACCCTCACATTATGCAGATTCGGTGAGAGCTTATCAAATCCCCACCCTCCTCTCCTTTCCCTGCTTCCTCCACACACACTCGAATGTAATTGTGTTTTTCTCTCACGTGTAGTTGTTTATCTGTTGGTTTTGGATGAGTGTTGAACTTTGAATAGTTGCTTTTCCATTCTTGTGATACTTTACAAATGTGCTTCAACTCCATCCGGTAAATATAAAAGATGTAAAGCCTCCATCTTTTTCTGGCTGAATAGTATTCCATGGTTTACATATGCCACAAATTATTAATCCATTCATGTGTTGATGGGCACTTAGATTGATTCCGTGTCTTAGCAATTGTGAATTAAGTTGCAATAAACATTCTAATGTAAGTCTCCTGTTTTTTTTTTTTTTTAATCCCACCTTATTTTGGTTACAGTATATATACTTTTGGGGGCAATTTGGAAAGAGAGTCTATATATGTTAATAATAGTTATCACCGTGTTAGAATCATAGGTGACCTTAATTTTCATCCTTTTACTTTCTACAATGAGTGTATGTCACTTATGCAATTAAAAATCATTAAAATAAATGGTTTTAAGAAAGGCTTTATGGAAGAGACAGCATTTGAAATAAGACTTGAAAGATGGTGATATTTTTTACTTGATCAGGTAATTGAGAAAATATTAGACATGGTAAGAATTTTTCAATGAGGTTTAGTATTTCAATAAACATAATAGGAATTATGATTGAAGCTGCAGAAGATGAGAAAGTTTAGGCAAATAGGAAGTAAAACCATCTAGTTAGGTAAAAGCATAGAATACCAGGCGGCGCCTATAGCTCAGTGAGTAGGGCGCCGGCTCCATATACCAAGGGTGGTGGGTTCAAACCTGGCCCCGGCCAAACTGTAACAACAACAAAAAAATAGCTGGGTGTTGTGGTGGGCGCCTATGGTCCCAGCTACTCGGGAGGCTGAGGCAAGGGAATCACCTAAGCCCAAGAGCTGGAAGTTGCTGTGAGCTGTGATGCCATAGCACTCTACCAAAGGTGACAAAGTAAGACTCTGTCTCTAAAAAAAATTTTTTAAAAAGAATAAAAGCATAGGATACCTACTCTAGGACAAGGGTAGAAAATAAAGAGGATGAAAAAGACTTGACACCTGGCACCTCAAATGAGAAGGCTGTATTCAACATGGTGGGTAGCACAGAAGTGGAACAACAAAGACAGAGGTGGGCAACAGCAGCTCTTTCATTTAGTTAGAAAGAAAATATACATTTTCCTGAGCACTTAGTTCTGCCAACAGTTGGCACTATATTTGATATGTCCCCAAAAGGAAGTCAAAATGACATAACAGAAGGTTTCAGAAAGAGAGAGGGGTCAGCCTATGCCTAGACGTCATAAGGCAACCCCAGTGAGAGGTCCTGAACGAACACTGTATTAAATATTTTCCAAGATGCTCACCATCTAAATTATTTCACAATAAAATACTCAACAAGCTTGTGTAGCTTTAAACACTTACAACCAAGAGATGCGCATGGGTAAGAGCAATCACTTACAAGATTTCTGCAGATGCCCTGAAGCGGGTGGCTCCCGAGGAGGGGAGCACAGCTACTCACATACCCTTGATGGAAGAGCAGTCCTCCTCTATGACCAAGTGCTCAGCTTTGGGAGGGACACACATGGAGCAGGGAGAGAGAAAGGGGACGCCCGTCTAGCCAGCCAGACCAGCCGAGTCAACCCCGATGACGATCTCCCTCACATCCACGCAGGTGGAATATTTAAAACACTCAGCAATTACACCCATGACTGTCAGGGTGGCAAGATCGGTTCCAAGGACATTGAAAGGATGTCTGGTCATTCACATTGATTCACATTACTGCTATTCTAAATACTTCCAAAATTCAATCCAGAATACTCACTCTTCAATGTTTTCTGGAGTAAATAGTTAACCTACCAGAGGTTCCCTATGATCACTGAGAAAGTAAAAAAAAGCAATAAAATGTAGCAAATTATCCACAACAGATAGCCATACTCAAGTGTTAGTATTTGAATTTTCTCCTAAAACAATTCAAATCAATCCAACACTGTAACTACTTAATAAACAGCTCCCATCTGGGGAGCAACTGACCAGGCTCTTTGCTAGTCTCTTTACAGTCCTTTTTTTGAGACAGAGTCTCATTATGTCACCCTCAGTAGAGTGTCATGGCATCACAACTCACAGCAACCTCAAACTTTTGGGTTTAACTGATTCGTTTGCTTCAGCCTCCCAAGTAGCTGGGACTACAGGCGCCCACCACAACACTCGGCTATTTTTGGTTGTTGTTGTTGTTGTTGCAGTTGTCATTGTTGTTTAGCTGGCCCAGGCCAGGCTTGAACCCGCCAGCCTCAGTGCATGTAGCTGGCACTGTATCCACTGTACTATGGGCACTGAGCCCTCTTTACAGTCCTGGTTATTCTTTAATCCCCTCAACGTTCCTGGAGGGAAGGTATTATCTTCCCCCTTTTTTAGAAAATGGAATGTGGCTCAGAGGCTTCATTCACCTCTCTACTCACACAACACACAGGTTGTAGAGTTGGTATTTGGGTCTCTGTGGTTGAAAGCCAGCAACTCACACTGGGCGCCATGGCCCAATACTTGCTACCTGACCCAAAGCCAATACCCTGACAATGTCATCAACATTGTTCTCCTGTGCCAATATCAAAACTGGAGCAATTATAATAAACCCTCAGGACTCATTCTAGACAAGCAACCGACGTCTCTAGCTGATTAGAATAAGAACACCACAGCAACAGCAAACCAGTAAAAATTTCTAAGGAAAGAAATGTGCCAAATATTTTCGTGGCCAGCCTCTTTCTTTGCCTCAATTGCTAACAAAATTAAAACTGAGAATAACTATGCTTTCATTAGTTTAGGGATCAGATAAGCAGATTCCTTTTATAATACCAGAAGCAAGAAGTGTAAGTCTTCAAATACAATGTCTATGTATTTTAAATTTCTGAAATTCTCTGGGAAAATCTCAAGAATAAAATTTCAATTTAAAATGGCTATAAATAGAATATAATCGAGCAAAATCTTACTGATTTACGACAAAATGAAAAAATAAGAGGTCTTTTTGATATCTTTATAAAACAGAATTTTTTAGAGAATAGAGGCAATGTTCCAATAATAGAGAGAACGTTTCTCCCTGAATACCCCACCACTTTCTAACATCACTCCACTTTCATCTTAAATCTGCAGTCGGCTTCTTTTTTTTCCCCCCACCCAGAAAAGGCAAGGACATATCTGGTGGAAATATCTTAGCATCTCTGAATATTGGCTCATGAACAGAATGAGAAAAGAAGCATTGCTGGAAAAATGTTTTCTGTAGTCTCACCATGGAGGCAACCAAGAAAAAGCGGGTCAGCCATTAACAAAGGCTCTCCAGCACCCCTGGACAGAATGAAGGGTGGCAGAATAGCAGGAAGGAAACACCAGGCTCAGGATGGCCCATTCACCCACCCCCATGTACTCACGAGCCTCCACTGTGGTACTCATCAGAAACACTAGAATAAACAACACATGAGCTTGGCTTTCTCGACTGAAACCTTCCCACAGCACACTGTACTTTTTCACGATAGCGTTCATTATAAGATCACGCTTCTGTCTTTTCAGCTATATGTTAACCTTAAAAGACTTGTTTATGGCAATGTCAAATGATGTATCTGCTATGGAAAACAGTACGCTGGTTCCTCAAAAAATTAAAAATGGGATTACCATATGATCTACAAGTCCACTTCTGGGTATATAATCAAAAGAACTGAAAGTAGATCTTGAAGGGGTATTTGTATGCCCATGGCCGCAGTCACGTGAAGTGGGAGCAACCCAAGCGTCCTCTGACAGATGAGTGAATAAGCAAAATGCAGCATACACGTACGACGGAATAGCACTCAGCCTCACAAAGGAAAGGAACGGTGATGCATGCTACAACATGGATGAACCCTGAAGACACGCTAAGTGAAATCAGCCAGGCACACGGGACAAAATAGCCTGAGACTCAGTTAGACGGAGGGTGGGCAACTTCATGGACACGTGGGGCAGGGGGTGGAAATGGCAACACCACCAAAAAACTTTAGCATAGAGTTAGTTCAGTTTGGTTGAATAATTTTTATTTATTTTTGTTTCTCCTGTACTACTTATACTACAGTATAATCTGTCTTCTGACCTAGATGGCATTAAAACAGAGAAAAATCCTTTTTCTGTCACCTTTGCTCTTTCCAGCACCTCTCTTAATTCAAAAGGGTGATGTGAAAGAAAGCTTGCACTTGACGCTGCAGAGCCCAGACAGAAGCAGGGGAAGCTGCCAGCCCGCAGGTTATTAATCAGCCGTCCTCTGGGGCGTAGTGTTACGAAGCTGTGTCATGTAATAAACAGCAGGCAAAAAGAATAATCTCCATTTTCCGACTCTGGAGTGCGGGCATGTGCTATAAAACTAAATTGACATCTGTTGGCAGGCTTGTCACATGGATAGTTTATTCCTGCAGAATCTGGAATAAATTAAATCTTAAAATAAAACTTGGAACCGAGAGCCTCCTTTACATAATTCTTCTAATGGTGTGCTGTGAACCCATCATGCTCATTTTAAAGAGAAGTTCTTGTTAGAAATGTTTCATTATCATTTTAATTGCAAAACTGTCGAATGGCACTCCATGCTAGGAAACTTGTGCTTTTTAAAAGATCCTGATGTTTTTAACCAAAAAGTGACAAATGGAATCTTCCTTCCCTGATATTTTGACTGACTGGAAAATAAACCAGGTTTTACCTCTAACACCTACAAACCTTTTCCAAGAACCTGGAGGCTGTTGCCTGGGTGTGTCTGTTACGCTTGGGCACCTTTGAAAACTGGCCTGGTTGAGCTGCCCAGGCAGAAATGGGCAGCCTGAGTGTGGAAGGGTTTGCTCAGAGGATTCACGAACATGCTAGCAAGTTCTCAGAGCTCTTACTGTCAAAAGACATTACGATTTCTTTCTTTAACAGACATAAAGGAACGGCCAAGCTACGTGATCCTGCAAATCTGAGCTGTGCATCACGGAACACAACATTCCTCTACAGACCCACACTCTCCTATAGGCAAGGAAACCACCCAGAGGCAAAGCGAAGGAACTCGACGGGCACCGTGAGCTTACAGCCCTCCACTTCCTCGGGATTCACTTGCTTCTCGTTCTCCAAACATTGTCAACATGGCAAGATCCTCAGACAAGTACCACCACTCCTGGTGTACGCAACAAAGAGAAAGAAACACCATCTCCCTTCCATATGTGAAATGTTCCTCTTTTGGAATAAAATTAGGCCCCCACATTATACTCCAAAAAGCAATAGTGAGTCATAACTCTCCACAAAATAAAATCACAAATCTGGCCTCATGGAAATGCCTTGTTCTTCTCTCTCATTAATGACTTCATCTGCCTGCCCAGCATTCTCCAAAGGCAGGGTTCATATCACACAATTGACAGTAGAGGAAACTGAGGCACGGAGGACCCAGACATGGTAAGGAGATGGGGAGGATGCTGCAGACAGACAGCCAGGCTCCAGACCCACTTCTTGTTTCAGGGGCTTCACGTGCAGAAAAGGGTGAAGGATTTGCAGATGGAAGCCTGAGCCACTCAAGCCCTTTCTATACCCTGAGCTTCCTCAAAGGATGACCTTCACATCACCTGGGTTAGCACGGGGGGTGGGGGGTGAGGGTAGTTAAAATGCAGGTTCCTGGGCTCCAGGACCTCCAGGATCCTGATTTAGTTATTAGAATCACTGGTGATGCCCCTGAACTTGACATTAAAATCAAGCTCCCTTTGTGGTTGAATTCTGTGTTTGTGCTGTGACATTGCTCTTGTTTTGGTTTGTGGTCTGGTGTCCCTCATTCCACCATTAGAATCCAAGAACTTGGTTGTACAGGTGGCAGTGGGACTCCAGATTCCAGAACACCATTCACACTCAACTTTGAGAGTCATGACTTCTGCCCAAGGAAAACCAGGAAGACAGCACATCAAATAATATACCACCAGCAGCTAAATCCAGATGTACTTCGCTCTGTCTTCAATGTGCTGCCTGATCTGTTGGAGCTCCATGTAGTTAAATACTCAATGGTTTGAAGAATATAAGAAGACCCAAGACATTTTGCTACATGGCAAATCTCCCCTATACAGATGAGAAAAAAAGGATGAAAAAACAAAATTCATATCCTAATTGTTCGGTTGTGAAGTTCTCAATTCACTTTCCCAGGATGGCTTGTCCTTAGGGTCCACTGCAGATTGATGGAGACAGAAAGATGTCTGTGCATTTCAGATTGCAATTCAGCCCTGTGAATGACTCATTACCGCTAAATTGCCACTGGCTTATTTCACAGAAACGCAGCACCTTCGTGATTACATAGCAATTCTGCAAGATGAGGTTGCTTTCAAATCCACAGAAAGATACACAAGTCTCTTTGAAAAAGGACTATAAACAAATTTAAATAGAAAATTGCCCTGGGACCTAAAAAGAATCACCTGGACTTCTACCTTTACCACACAGTATCTGTTTTTCTATTAGGCTTCCTGGCCAGAACGTTCATCTGAAACATCAGTAATTGAAGCCTCTGGATGCTCAAGGCTGCTCCCTGTTAATTCCAGGGTGGGTTGTGTCATACGTTGGTGCCCTGAACATTTTTATTTAGAAAGGTGCTGGAGAAAAAGCTAGGCCAACATATATCCTACCTATTTCTAGAGAGCTTCACTAGGTATTTGGAAGGGGAGTCCCTACGGTAAGGGGTCTCTGCCTGGGAGACACACAGCTTTCTTAGGAACACACATCTCCGAAGCAGGGCTCCAGCTGGAGGGGAAATCTAGGACTCAGGCACACCTGGGTCTTGACCGAGCGGGGGGGCCAGTTTTTTAAAGGAGCTTCCTTCCTGAGAAAAAAAAATGTGTCCCAGGACAACAGCTAGGACAGAAATTTGATGCGATGGGCTGCAAAGGAATGAACACCTGATCTGGATTCTGACACCGTGTCCATCCTTCTCCGCACCCGGCAGTGGTGCTGGGTGTGGCCCTCCTATAGGAAACTGGAGCTGCAGGTGTTCCCCAGAGCCACATTCATTGACTAAAGCCAAGGCTAGGGTGGAGCTCCTTCGCTCCAGAAAGGAGCCTGAAATAAACTGCTGACCACTGACTGGAGCTCTGTCTTACAACCAGCTACTGGTCTAGTGAGGTGGGAAGAGAGAGGCAAGCCTTCGCAAACAGCAGATGAGCCAGGTTCTAAATATCACTGGGAGGAGCAGGAGTCCCCAAATGCTTATAAAAGACCAGGTCCTGGAGGATACTGCAAAATCCCTAGGCAGAGAAGGGTTAGGCAAAAAAGAAAGAGAAAAGCAAAATCAAACCAAAGACTCTCCACCAAAACTAAACCAACAAACTAAAATTCCAACATATGCATAGAAATCAAAGGATAAGAGAAACAACCAACCAAAACAATGATTGGAACATTACTACATTCCAAGATTAAGTTGCTTTTCTTAAAAAGTCTGATGAAAATTTTAAATGACCATGTTCAGGGTGTCCACATCCATAAAGAAGAAGAATGTGCACTTTCACAAACACACAGGTAGTAACAATACGTTGTTAAGTAAAATCATGCAAAACTAGAAAAGAATAGAGGGACATGAAAAATATCAGTTGAAAACCTTAGAAGTGAAAAATGTGTTCATTTTCTCATAAAATATCAATAAATGGCATAAGCTTTAGACTGGACATAGTTAAAAAGAAAATTAAAGAATTGGAAGCTAGTACTGAGGAATTTACCCTGAACTAGGACAGAGTAAATGAAATTTTAAAATACAAAAAAGCAGGGAATCTAAAAGGAATTTCATAAGTAGAGAATAAAGGAAATGAAGGAGAATCAATTTAAAATATTTTAATTTTTAAAAATATTTACAAGGTACAAAATTCAAGAGATACAAAGAATAGAAAGTCTCTTCCTCAGCCATCCATTTCTTCTCCCTAGAGGCAACCAGTATCACCAGTTTCTTTTGTATACTTTCAGAGAAATCCTATATATACAAAAAGAAAATGTGAATGATAGAAATCTACACATTCTATTCTGCAAATTGCCTTTATGGAGGAATAAGTTTTACACAATAAAATTCGCCCATTTCAAGCACATGGTCAATTATTGTAGACCTAAGCTTATACCCATGTAATCATAACACATTCAAAATATAGAATATTTCCATCACCCTAAGAGTTTCCTTGTGATCCTCTTAGTAAATCTCCTACTGCATGCCCTCATTGCCTGCCCCAAGTAACCACTGCTCTGATTTTTATCACTATAGTATTGTTTTACCTATTTTAGAACTTCATTTAAGTAGAGAATAATAGAGTATGCAGTCTTTTATATCTGGCTTCCTTCCTTAGTGATGCATACATCACTAAGTACATTCTGTTTTATTGCTGACTGATATTGGATATCCGTACCATGGATGTATGGTACGTGGTACATTGCAGGTGATATATTCATACCCTAACTTCTCTACTCATTCAACATGTCCTAGAAATTTGATTGTTTCTAGTTGGAGTTCTATTAATAAAGATTCTAGGAAGGGAGGTGGGAGGGTTGATAGAGCGAGAGTAAATGGCGGGACCACAACTATGGAGCATATTGCAAGGGTCCAACTCACATCTGTCAAGTGTAGAACATAAATGTCAATAATCAAGTAAATGAGGCGAAAGCTATGTTGATTGGTTTGATGTAAGCACATCAGATTGTATTAAAAAAAACCACATTGTACTCCACATATGCATAAATGTATTCATGATCTATGTGTATATGACTTAATAAAAAAAAGAAAGAACAAAAAAAAATAAAGCGTCTATAAATTTTCAATTATAAAGTCTTTGTGTAGATGTATGTTTTCAGTTGTCTGGGGCAAACACCAAGGAGTCCACTTGCCAGGTCAATGGTAAATATTTTCAACTTAAGAAATTGCCAAACACCCCTTAGGTTGCGTTCTCACAAGCAATGTTTCAGAACTCCAGAACTCCATAACCTCACTACTTGATATCACCAATCTTTTTAATTTTAGCCATTTTGTTTGTTATGAAGTACTATCTCATTGTGGCCTTAATTTTCATTTCCCTGATGATTAATGATATTGACCACGTTTTCACATGTGTTTTTTGCCATCTTCTTTGGCGAAATGTTGGTTCAAATCTTTTACCTGTTTCCCACTTAGTTGTCTTCTTATTTTTAGTTTTAAGAGTTCTATATGGATTCTAAATACAAGTTTCAAGTCTTTTGTTTGATATTCTTGTGGTGAATGTTTTCTTCCAGTTTTTATGTTCTTAACAATGCCTTTTGATGAGCAGAATATTTTAATCTTGGGGAAGTTCAATTTATCTTTTCTAAAAGATTTTCTGGTTTATGCTTTTTATATCTTGTCTGAGAAATCATTGTATATCTCAAAATTGTAAAGATTTTCTCTTGTATTTTCTTCTAGAAGTTTTATAATTTTAGCTTTTATCTTTAGTCTATGTTTCAAAATAATGTTTGTGACAATGTGAAGTCAAGGTTCACTTTTTTCCCACAAAGATTCCAGTGTTCCAGCAACATTTATTTAAAAGTCTATAATTTTTCCCATTAAATCACGTTTTTGACTTTGTCGCAAATCAGTGCTTCTGTTTCCAAATTCTCTTCCACTGATCTATAAGCCTTTCTTCATGTCAGTACCACGCTGTCTTGATTGCTATCACTTACATTAGGTCTTGAAATCAAGTAGTGGAAGTTTTCTAATTTTGTTCTTCATTTTCAAAACTGTTTAGCAATTGCTTTACATTGTTAAGTTCCTTTTCATAAAAATATACTTCAGATATTGTTCCATACAGTACATAAAAATTCCCTTTGTCCTCTTCTTACAGTGCATTGTAATTAGTCCATAAAAAGATGTGCAATAATTCATTTAACCACTTCTACAATAGTAGATATGTAGATTGTTTCCTACCCTTCGCTATTACAAATG
Source organism: Arctocebus calabarensis (assembly GCA_963573935.1). Taxonomy (NCBI): domain Eukaryota; kingdom Metazoa; phylum Chordata; class Mammalia; order Primates; family Lorisidae; genus Arctocebus; species Arctocebus calabarensis. The sequence continues at coordinate 15,744 of CAUYON010007871.1, read as the reverse complement.
ATGCTGCAAAAACAAATTCACACAGATGGGAATTATGATTATTTGGCAAGTAGAATTGCTTGATTTACATTTGCAAGAATAGATATTGCCAAACTGCCCTGCAAAAGGGTTGTATCAATTTACATTGATTACATTTTACATTACATTGATTACATTACATTTTTTGTCTTTGATAATCTGATGAAAACATTGTATCGAATTGTAGTTTTATTTGTATTTCTTTTAATACGAGCAAGTTTGAGTATTTTTTCATATATACCATCTGTATCTCTTTTTCTGTGAACTGTTTTTTCATCAACTGTTTCTTTATCCAATTTTCTATTAAGGTATGGCTCTTTCCCTGATTTATTGAAGCTCTTTGGTATTGGTGAATTTAACTCTCTGCTTATGAAATGCATTTTCCCAGTTTGTTACTTGTATTTGTATTTTGGTTTTGGTAGTTTTACCATGCAGAAATTTTATATGTAATCAAATCAACTCTTCTTTCCTTTTATGACTTTCTAACTCTAGGATTATAAAATAAAATCCCCACAGGTTTTTTTTTCCTATTATTTTTATGAATTTTTGAAATATTTATTTTTAGATTGGTTTGAATTTTTTGGTTAAAGACATCAAATAAAAATCAAAATTAATTTTTTATAAATGCCTACCCATAATTTTACTGAAATTATCCATCTTTTCCCATTGATTGAGATATCATATTTTTCATAATATCAAATCTTCATGTATTTGTATTTATTTCTGGGTATTTTATTCTGTCCATTAATCTGCTTATCTATTCATGCAATAGTACCTTGTGTTTTTATTCTAGTTTGGTAAAAATTTTTAGTACCTCATTGGGCTAACTTCCTTTATTACTTCTTTATCAGAATTGATTGGCTATTTCTGCTTGTTCATTCAACATGAACTCTAGAATCAGAATATCTAGTTCCACAAAAAAAAAAATTTCTATTGGCAATTTTATTTGGATCATGTTAAATAACTAGATTAACATAAGAAAAACTAAATAATTCTGATAGTGAATCTTTATATCAAAGAATGTGCTGTGTCTTTGAATTTGTTCAAATCTTTTAAATCCTTGAGTGGTCAAAGTTTTCTTCTTGTAGATCTTATACATGTGTCATTATTTTTATCCTTTTTTTGTTGCTTTTGGAAATGGTGTCTTTACTTCCCTTTTATAGTCTAACATTTTTATTCATAAGAGAATATTCCTAAAATGTTTGTATACTACACTCAGATGACTCATCAATTTTCTTATTGTTTGACAGCTTGTTATTAGATTCTTTTGAGTTTTCCTGTAAACAATCCTATTGTCTTCAAATAATAAGTCCTTGAATTATAATAATATATCTGCAAATAAAAATAAAATTTTTACCTTTTTCCTAATTTTAATTTCTATAATTGCTTTCTTTTTTCTAATTGTATTATCTATTATTTTAAGAACTATGCTAAATAACAATGGTGATCACACACTGTATAATTTCATTTATATAACATTCTTGAAAATTACAAAAATGGAAAACAGATTTATAAAACAGATTTAAAACAGATTTTAAAACAGATTTATAACAGATTTATAAAAATGGAAAACAGATTAGTAGTTACCGAGGATTAGGGGAGGAGAGAAGGGGGAAAAGGCAGGTGTGGCTATACAGGGCAACATCACCCTTGTGGCACTAGAAATTGTTCTGTATCTTAACTCTATCAATGTCAGTATCCTGGTTGTGATAGCATACTAGGGTTTGCCTCTAGGGGAAATGGGGAAAAAGGTACATGGAATTTCTGTACTATTTCTTACAATAGCAAGTGAATCTAAAATTATCTCAAAATGATAAGTTAATTGTTTTTTTTAAAGTTCTAATCTACTTTGTACAAATGGTGATGATGAACATCTTCATTTTTCCCCCAACTTTAATAAGGATATTTCTACTGTTTCCACATTAATTATGATGCCAGTTCTTGGACTGAGATATACCAAAGTAAGATGCAAGTCAAAATGTATCAGTAATAACAATTCATATAAATGAATTAAACTCACAGATATAGGTAGAAGTATTATGAAAGTATTTATCCATTCCTTTCCTTTGAATTTTTATTAATAAAATTTTTAATTACTAAATTATCTCTGCATACGTATGGAGAGAGAGAAAAGTAGCAATTGTGGCAAAATATTATTGGTGAATTTCACTGAAAAATATATGAAAGTTCATTGTATTATGGTAGCAATTTTTCCATTTAAAATTTTTTCAAATAAAGAAGATGGTAAGGCTGGATTCAATGGCTCATGCCTGTAATACTAGCACTCTAGGAGACTAAGGTGGGTAGATTGCTTGAGCTCTGGAGTTCAAGACCAGCCTGAGTAAAAGTGAGCCCTGGTCTCTATTAAAAATAGAAAAGCCAGGCGGCACCTGTGGTTCAAGGAGTAGGGCGCCGGCCCCATATACCAGAGGTGGCGGGATCAAACCCAGCCCTGGCCAAAAATTGCAAAAAAAAAAAAAAAAATAGAAAAACCAAGGCAAAAGGATGTCTTGAGCCCAAGTTTAAGGTTGCTGAGAGCTATGATGACACGATGGCACTCTACCCAGGGTGACAGAGCAAGACTCTATCTCAAAAAACAAATAGATAAATAAATAAAAAGAAGAAAAAGAAAAAGGTAAAATTCCAGATAATAACAGAGGAGCCCATGTTCAATGGATAGTTAATTTGCTATGATTTCATTATGTGTAGTCAGAATAAGAAATACTGAATAATTTAACATGTTTTTAAATTTTATAGATAAGTATATACATTTCAAATTTTAAAGATAACCAGGGAAAATACAAATACAAGCTTTGGCAAGAGGGGGAAAAATGTCAAAAACCAAAGGCCCAATTTGAAAGAATAGAAACTGGCCCAAACATACCAGTAATCACAATAAATATAGATATAAATAAATTAAAAACATAAATGAAATATAATCTCTAAGGAGATTATCAGACTGGGTTTAAAAAAATCAGACATATACTGAATATATTGTTCTTATATACCACACATAAACTAAAACTGCACCAAAAGAATGAAAATAAAGGAATCTAGAATGGCATTTCATATAAATACTTATCAAAAGAGAGCTGATGTCAGATAAAGTACAATTTAAGGCAAAAATAATTTCTAGAAATAGAAAGAGAAATAATATATGCCTATGGTCGAATGCTCTTCCTGAAAAAGGGGATTATTTTCCATTTCCACCAGCAATGTGTTATTATTCCCAACAAACATTCCAATACAGGGCGGTATCAACATCTTGTTTATATTGCCAATTTAATACACAAAAGGAAAAAAAAGAGAATCTTTTTGTAGTTTACTTTCAAAGCTCATATTCTTTCAAACATAATATGGACTACATAAGAATGAGTGTTCTGGAATCAATAGTGATATCCCAGCCAACAGAGGCAGAAACTGGTGGTCCAGTGGGGGTCCACGCAGACACTGCTGAGCTGCTGCCTGAGTGGTGACAAAGGTAGGCAAAGAAGGGCTTGTCACCCGGCGCTGACAGGCAGGAAGTCCAGCTCCCCCTGGGTTGTCTGAGCAGCTCCCTAAGCCCCAGTGGTCTACACCTGCTCTGCGTGGGACAGATCCCGGTTAAGACTCAGCAGCTTATGTAATCTCCATACACTACAGTCACCAGCAAAGCTGTTCGTGCCCCAAGGCAGGAAATAATAATTCTCTACGACCACATCTGATGGGCCAATTACCCTTCAATTTCCCACAAAGCTTTCATTTAAAAATCTTGATTATTAGCCTGGCGGGCATTGTGGGGTGCGCCTATAGTCCCAGCTACTCGGGAGGCTGAGGCAAGAGAATCGCCTAAGCCCAAGAGTTGGATTGCTGTGAGCTGTGCGATGCCACAGCACTGTATCAAGGGCCATAAAGTGAGACCCTGTCTCTACAAAAAAAAAAAATCTTGATTGCATTTATGTGCAGTTAGCAATTTCCAGAGAAATCTCTGATATGTTTTCCCTGAAAACAAAGAAAGAAAGAAAAAAGATGAAATGGTTCATAAAATTCAGTAAAAACTTCCTAAATTTGTTAAAAACGAAATCCTTTGAAGTTACTGAAAATAATCGAGTGACTAATTCACACGGGGCCTTCTGCAGGAGACATTTCACATTGAGTTCTCGTATCTAATTCTCAGAAAACAATCCACAGCACAAGCAGTCATCGTCATCCCCACAACTAAGCACCAGAGAGGGTAAATGACCTGGCCAATGCCAAAGCCACGAGGGGGACCCATCCTTCCCACCTAGATTAATGAGCTCACAATGGTAAACTCTTGGGCAGCCGTGCTACTCATACATAGCAACAATTGTTGGAACGTCTCATTCACCACTGCTTGGATCATTTAGGACACTCTGAGAGTATAATGGAGACTAAAGGGGGGAAAAGCGTCCATTATGATTAGTATGAGTAGAAGCTTCAGATTCAATATTTCTAGTCATTTTCTGGAAAAATGCATATGCTTAGTGAATAGCCACAACCACATCAGTGAGAGGAGACAGTTCATCGTTTCAAATAATGCTGGATCCAGGTGCTGTCATTCCCCGGGGCTTCTAGTCCACAAAGTTTTGCTGATGCAGCAGAAAGGTGTCTTTGGTTTTGTTTTTAATTTGTAGCTTGAAGTTAAAATTAACCAAGAGTTTAAAAGCAGTACAAAAGCCATAGGCACCTTTCTGTCACTATCTCCGAATACCGCTTTCATTTCTGCCCATGTTTTTGCTTGAGTGGCTGGAATGTGGGGATGGATAAAGAAAATAACACAGACTAAGGCGGAAATTATTAACAAACAATGTGGGATATTTCAAAGTCCTGAACTAGAAACAGAACAACTAAAAATGCTTTGGTTTCTATAGTCATTTTCAGAATAAAGGAGTCAAAGGAGGCGAGGCAAAAAGTGCTGATGTTTGTTGTTGTGTTTTTTCCTATTTGCGTCTCCTGCCCCAGCCACATCCTCTTTAACTGATGTCTGTACACAGGCAGAAAACTGAAAACAGACCATGCTTGCTACAGGCCACAAACAAGGTTTCCTTTATCTGGCACCACAAAGCTCCTAGAAGCATGTTCCTAATGGAAGCAATCACCCGCCTAAGGGTTTAGTTTTTGTTGTTTTTGTTTTAAAAGCATTCACAAAAAAAAAAAAAAAAAAACTCTAGGGAAGACTATCAGTATCTTTTCAATGCTTCAACCAGGAAAAAAAATGTTTAAAGCAGTAAATGCATATCTGGCAATTCTGAGCCTGATCACTCTCACTGGGAATGTTTTTAATCAAAATAAGTAGCCTTAGGAATATGTCGTCCCTTAAAGCATTTCTCCTTTTTCGGCATCATTGCAAAGATTTCTGCTGTCTCAGGAGCAGTGTTGCAAAAAGCTCTATACATTATCTTCTGGCATAAAGATTTGCCCCAGGCAGCTCCCAGGGAGCTAAACAAACACAATTCAGGAACATTCCTTGTCATCCAAAAACACATTTTCCATAAAAAATGTGGTTCGATAAATTGTATCCATAGATCACCTTTCAAAGGCTTATTTTACCCTTACCATAACCAAATCCTTTGCTAAAATATTATCAAAGAAAGCAAAATGGCATTGAGTTCTCCTCTTTTCTTTGAAGAATGGGGCTGGAGAGGACCAAGCTACAAAGAGCATTACAGGGAGCAGCAAGACTCCTAACTGCACACAAAGAATAAGTAGCTGGCTTGGTGAGCAATCCAGAGTTGGCACATTAGAGAATCAGGCCTGTAATTCTCAGCTGTAAAAAGCAGGTCTACAAAGGTAACAAGTGGCAAAAAAATAAAGTCATATATTTAATAAAAATAAAGTTTCTTAAAAATGTTCCTGCTTCTTCCCACACATATTTTAAACATTAATGGCATGTTAAAAAGGGTTCTGTTCTGGGATTTTATGCCCCCAAATTATACATGTTCCATTAAGGGCCTTGACTATTAAATGCTATTTCCCATCAGTGGCAAGGCAAAATATAAATCAATAGTTAATGGCATGTTAAAAGAAGAGCACATTCTTTGAAGTTGTTCTTGAAGAAGCTTGGGCTGTCTAATTAAAGGGTATTTAAAGGAAGGAGGAGGAGGAAGAGAACAAGAAGGGAAGATAAAGAGGAGGAGGAGGTGAAGGAGAGGGAGAGGAGGAAGAGGAGGAGAAGAGGAACAACGACATAGGGAAAGCCTCTTACTAAAAGATCAAAAAGCCAACTCAAGTCTAAAATTGAGTCCTATGCACACTCTCTCTCTACTAAAAACTCCCTTTCTGACAAGTTCTAAACCACATGGTGCTTCTGCCTGGGAGTGATAAGCCAAGCTCAGTCAAACCCAATAAGGGTTGGAGCTCAACCCAGCAGCACTCAGGAGAACTTTATTACCACCTGCCTACAGAATTCAATTAGTTTAGGCACACTACACTAAAAATTGCTTTCAAGGAATACAGTTCAAAGATTGAGTTCCATTTTTGCTATCCATTCACAATAAAATATTTGCAGAAATTTGAAATCCTTTTACACAATTATACAAAATACATAAACATTTGCTGAATTTTTACAAAGTAATTTTTAATCAAAGCTACGTATTTTCTGAACTTTAAGTACTCAAAGACTTGGCGGTACCTGTAGCTCAGTGGGTAGGGCACCGGCCACGTACACCAAGGCTGACGAGTTGGAACCTGGCCTGGGCCAGCTAAAACAATGACAACTGCAACCAAAAAATAGCCGGATGTTGTGGCAAGCACCTGTAGTCCTATCTACTTGGGAGGCTGAGGCAAGAGAATCACTTAAGTCCAAGAGTTTGAGGTTGCTGTGAGCTGTGATTCCATAGCACTCTACCAAGGGCAACATAGTGAGTCTCTGTCTCAAAAAAAAAAAAAATAATAAAATAAAATAAAATAAAAAAGAACCCAGAGACTCAAAATAATGGTAAACATGAGATATATGTTGCAACAGTGAGAAACCACGCACACATAATCTCTTACCAAATATAAACCTAACTCTTATTTTTTTTTGTATTTGAGGTCAACATAAGTAGTTTGCTCTTTCTGAAATTTTTAAATAATTTCCAAACAGAAATAATATTCTTCAGCCTATACCAGAAATAAATTTCTCAGTCTTCTTCTTCAGTCTTGGCCAAGGCTTTCGCATTACTCAACAACTACTAAAATCTCCAATTCAATCAATTTAAATATCTATATCTTTGCCAAATCTTTATGCTTACCGAGTTGACTCTATAAATAATGTTGACTGATTTGTAAGATTAAAACAGGACCTCCAACTCTCCAATGTCAATGCTGTCATCCTTGATTTGAGTTTTTACAAAAAGGTTATGGGGTTTGCTCGCTTTATTTAATTATGAAGTCAAATGAAAAAAAATCTCACCTTGTGATGCCCAAATTCATTCAAAACGCTTCCCAGTTTTCTGGTGTTGCTGTATGGATTTTGAGCAGCAACAGCTGGATGGGGGTCCCGCCAGTCGATGGATAAACGGTGATACCAAAGGCGCTGATTCTCCAGAACGTGAGCTGATTTAACACTAGGATCAAAACGATGCACTTCACATCCATTGTTGGCCATAGTAACCTCAAAATGGGTATCATCACTTCCCAGCCTATAAAGGACAAGGATGGAAACAACAAAAAATGGAATGAGTCCCATATGCTCTGTTGGACTGACAAAATGACAGGTACAAGACCAATTTCCAGAACATGAGCTGATTTGACACTAGGATCAAAACGATGCACTTCACATCCATTGTTGGCCATAGTAACCTCAAAATGGATATCATCACTTCCCAGTCTGTAAAGGACAAGGATGGAAACAACAACAAAAAAATGGAATGAGTCCCTTACGCTCTGTTGGACTGACAAAATGACAGGTACAAGGTCAATTTTCTACTCCTATTTTCTAATGTGTACATTCAATAGACTTTTTTTCACAAAAAACACTAATGCTCAAAGCTTCCAGATAAAAGAGAATTTATCTGCTACACACAGACCAGAAAATTGTGTGCTCAAACACACAGAAGCAATATCAAATTGATTGCTTAAAATATGTAAATCATAGCAGTAATGAAACAAAGAAGAATTTCCAATAGTCCAAAGAGATTTTCTCAGAATATATCAAAAAATATAAGTCCTGGGATCAGTTCCCTTGAGGAGAGTTTCATTCTATTAATAAAGTCATTTGTCTCCATTCTAAGGACTGCAGTACTATCCATGCAATTTCACTTAAAGACAACAGCTGTATTCTTAGAACTGGAATATAATTTTTTTTTTGAGACAAATTCTCACTTTGCCACTCTTAGTAGAGGACCATGGGGTCATAGGTCCCAGCAACCTCAAGCTCTTAGGCTCAAGCAATTCTCTTGCCTCAGCATCCCTACAACTACAGCAAACAGGTAGCCTTCAGAATGGGAGAAGATTGCAAGAGCCTCAAGCTCTTGGGCTCAAGCAATTCTCTGGCCTCAGCCTCCCTAGTAGCTGGGACTACAGGTGTCTGCCTCAACACCTGGCTATTTTTTTTTTTTTTTGAGACAGGGTCTCACTCTTGCTCAGGCTGGTCTCAACCCTATGAGCTCAGGCAATCTGCCTGCCTCGGCCTCCCAGAGTGAGGAATGGAGTATATTTTTTAAATAGTACATTTAAAGAAAATAGGCAAATGTACATGGTTCTGTTGATCCAGAACTCAAGAAACAGAAGAGATTCCTTACCTTAATCACATCAAAAGGGACAGAAATTATGAATTCATTGTACTTAAGTACCAAATAGGTAGCACATCATTTAGAATATCATAAACTCACAAATAGTGAATTTACTCAGAAATATTCCTTATTTAATGGTGTAAGGACCATCACTTTGATTAAAGCACCAATTTTAATGACAGCATGAAATTAATAAGAGAATAATTTTTTAAAATGGTGATTATGGCTTCTTTACTCAGAATACTATAATTATATGTGATTTAAGATACCAAAATTTCAAAATATCTGTAATACATTGGCCAGGGAAGTACTTCATTGTCTTACACTCTACTACAGTTGGCCCTTGAACAATGCAGGTTTGAGCTACCCAGGGTCACTTACATAATATAAGTGAATTTTTTTCAATACATACAGTAGGCCCTTTCTATCTGTGGTTCTGTATCTTCGGATTCAGCCAAATTCAGACTGAACAACAAATATGGACTGTTGACTCATCTATCCATGGGTTTGGGGATCCATAGGGTAGGAGGGAATGAGAATGATCTGGAACCAATTTCACCCAATACTGAGGAATGGCAGGATATAATCAGTGGATAATCAACATTGTTAAAATGTCATACTACCCAAAGCAATCTACAGATTTAATACAACCAATTTCAAAGCACCAATGTCATACTTTAAAGAACTTGAAAAAATAGTACTTTGTTTTATATGGAATTAGAAAAAACTTGAATAGCCAATACATTACTTAGAAATCAAAACAAATCTGGAAGCATCACGATACCAGACTTCAGGTTATACTACAAATCTATAGTGATCAAAACTGCATGGTACTGGCACAAAAATAGAGAGGTACATATATTGAAAAGAATAGAGAATCTACAGATGAACCCAGACACAAATTGTCATTTGATCTTTGATAAGCCTAATAAAAATATACATTAGGGAAAAGAATCCCTATTTAACAAATGGTGCTGGGAGAACTGGCTAGCAACCTGTAGAAGACTGAAACTGGATCCATATTCTCACCACTAACAAAAATTGATCTTCACTGGAAAAAGGGTTTAAATTTAAGACATGAAACTATAAAAATACGAGAAGACAGTGCAAGGAAAATACTTGAAGATACTGGGTTACGAAAATATTTTATGAGGAGGATCCCCCTGGCAACTGAAGCAACACCAATAATATATTACCAGGATCTGATTAAGCTAAAAAGCTTCTACACAGCTAAGGGCACTACAACTAAAGCAAACAGGTAGCCTTCAGAATGGGAGAAGATTTTTACAGGTTCTGATTCCAACCAAGGTCTGATAACTAGAACCTACACAGAACTCAAATTAATCAATAAGAAAAGAACAACCCCATTTCTTTGTGGGCAAGAGACTTAAACAGAAACTTCTCTGAAGACGTCAGCTGAATGGCCAACAAACACATGAAAAAATGCTCATCATCGGGCAGTGCCTGTGGCTCAAAGGAGTAGGGCACCGGCCCCTTATGCCGGAGGTGGCAGGTTCAAACCCAGCCCCTGCCCCCCCCTCCAAAAAATGCTCATCATCTTTAATCATCAGAGAAATGGGATCAAAACCACTTTGAGATATCACCTAACTCCAGCAAGATTAGCCCACATCACAGAGTCCCAAAACTGCAGATGCTGGCATGGATGTGAAGAGAAGGGAACACTTCTACACTGCTGGTGGGATTACAAACTAATATAGCCACTTTGGAAAGAAGTAATGGAGAATTCTCAAGGAACTAAAAGTTGACCTTCCATTTGACCCTGCAATTCCATTACAAGGTATCTACCCAGATGAACAAAAATCATCTTACCACAAAGACATTTGCACCATATGTTTACCACAGCCCAATTCATAATTTCCAGGTCATAGAAGCAGCCTAAATGCCCATCAACCCATGAATGGATTAATAAATTGTGGTATATGTATACCATGGATTACTATGCAGCCATAAAAAAGATGCAGGCTTTCTCTCTTTCATGTTTACCTGGATGGAGCTGGAACATATTCTTCTTAGTAAAGAATCTCAGGAATGGGAAAAAAAGTATCCAATGTACGTGATACTATTATGAAATCAGTATATAAACACTTACACATCAATATGAATGATAAAACACAAATATAGCCGAGAAAGGAGGAGATGAGAGAAGGGAGGGGGAGGGGAGGGGGAGGGCAAGTGTAGGGAGGGTATTTGGTGGGATCTCACCTAATGTGCACAATGCAAGGGTACATTTCAAAACAACTGAGAGAATATTATAAATGCTTACCACAAAAAACAAGTGAGGTGATGATTATGTTAATCAGTTTGATTTAAGCATTTCACATTGTATATCAAATCATCACATTGTACCCCATAAATGTATACAGTTATGATTTAATAAAAGTTAAATTTAAAAAGAATCATTTCTCAGATTTTAGTTAACTAAAATAAGTCTTCAGTACGGAGATCACCCACCTAGACACTCTTAATACAGTTAGCCTTCTGTATGCAGGTTCCTATCTGCAAATCCACTGCAGATTGAAAATATTCAAAAATAAAACATAAAAAGTAACAACAATAAAAAATAGTACAAATAAAAATCAGAGCAATGTAACACCTATTTACATCATAGATATTATGAGTAACCTAGAGGTTGTTTAAAATATTAATATAAGGGAGGAGGTTCATAGATCGTGTGCAAATATTAAGCCCTTTATATCAAGGAATTGAGCATCTGCAGACTTTAGTATCCACGGTGGTCCTCTAACCAATCTAGGATGCTGAAGGGTAACTGTTGTCTCATTTGTCTCTTCCCATCCCTTCACCCTACCATGCTGCTCTTTTCCTCCTGGATTCCATGGAACATCAACCCTCTGATATTCTTCAGCTCTTTCAACCCTTTTTGCCTCCTCTCACAAACACTTCCATTTCTTCCGCCTCAGAGATGCTGTTCCAAGGGATGTTTTTGGTTAATTAATTTATTTTCAAACTTAGATGAACAAAGCAGTGTTATCATAGGTCCTCCAGTAGAAAAGCACCGTTTTGTAGCTTCACTAAGAAAACACTATCAAAAGAAGTACTCATTAAATGTAATTTGTATTTAGAGTGAAAAATATGAAGAATTTCTTCCTCTAATTTTCAGAATATAGTTTTCAATAAAACATTCTCTACTCTAAAACAAGGCCAAAAACTTAATTAAATTAGCTACATAGGGTTCTGTAACTATTGTTTTTGATAAGGCACTTTATTTATATGTTGATATGTTTTCAACTTAAACAATCAAAACCACTGTGAGATATCACCTAACCCCAGTGAGAATAGCCTATATCACAAAAATCTCAAAGCTACAAATGTTGGCATGGATGTGGAAAGAACAATCTTTTACTGTTGGGAATGCAAACTAATACAGCCTTTATAGAAAGACATATGAAAAATCCTCCAAGAGCTAAATGGAGACATTCCATTTGATCCTGCAATTCCATGACTAGGAATCTACCTAGAAGAAAATAAATCATTTTATCACAAGGATATTTGCATTAATTAGAATGTTTACTGTAGCTCAATTCACAATTGCCAAGTCATGAAAGCAACCCAAGTGCTCATCAATCCATGAATGGATTAATAAACTGTGCTATATGTATAACATGGAATACTATTCAGCCATAAAAAAAGATGGTGACTTTACATCTTTTGTATTTACTTGAATGGACTTGAAACACATTCTTCGTAGTAAAGTATCACAAGAATAGAGAAGCAAGAATCCAATGTACTCAATATTAATGTGAATTTAATAGAAAAACAACTACATGCCCATAGGAAAGAACCACACAGGTGTATTCAAGGGGGAGGAGGGGAGTGAAGGAAGGGGGATGGGTAAGCTCACAACTGAAGGACACATTATGAGGGTGCACAGCACACCCCTGATGAAGGGCCCAACTGCCTCAACTACAACTTAAACTTTACTTTAGAAACACAAACAATCTAACTTATTCATTTGTACCCTCCTATTAATCTGAATTTAAAAAAGAATGCTTTGAAGATCGAACTTTAAAATGGGGCGATACTAAGTAACCTTGCAACCTATGAAAGGGTATCTGTTTGACCTATACTGTGATGACTCATAAAATGACTGATGCTTACATTTACTGTGAGACTATGAAAATAACAAAGGGAAACAGGACAGCAGAGCAGTTCTTTGAAGAAATATCTTCACTGCTCTCCAGAATTGCTGGTTTTTCTATAAATAAAAGTGAAACTGTTGATCTTCCTATAAATAAATAAATGCACACAGGAAGAACTCACATTATAAGAAGTATATAAGATGAAAATAAAAAGTTTTCTACCACTAAAAATTTTAGCCAGTCATTTACAGAGAGAATTGTAGTTAGTAGTTTTTTGCAGAGTCTCACCATGTGTCACCTTGGTAGAGTGCCGTGATGTCACAGCAGCTCACAGCAACCTCAAACTTTTAGGCTTAAGCGATTCTCTTGCCTCAGCCTCCCAAGTAGCTGGGACCACAGGCACCTGCCACAACACCTGGCTATTTTGTTGTTGTTGCTGTTGTTGTCACTGTGGTTTAGCAGGCATGGGCTGGGTTCGAACCCGTCTGCCTGGGTGTATGTTGTCAGCACCCTAATCACTGAGCTCTGGGCACTGAGCTAGTGTGTATCTTTCCACAAATTTTCCACATTTATACAAGTGTTCTCTATAATAAATATCATAAACATACACATAAAAGCTAATGATTAGATAGTGGGAAACTATTTTGTATAATACATTAGATAACATGAAACTATTTATAATTTGTAATTTTTGATTAACTTTTGCTCAATACATAAATATGTACTATATTGGAAAGTAATAAACTACATTCATTTAATCAATGTCTATCGTTCCTACTCTCATTTATTTGAAATGGTACTTCTTTAGGCTTAATTTAAGTTAGTCAAGTTTGTGGCAGGTTTAAAAAACAAGAAAAGGAATAGATGTAATAAGAACAGGTATTGCAAAACAGAGCCCAAAGTGACAAAACCAGGAGCCAAATCCAATCCAGGTATTTCCAAAGCAAAGGCCCTCTATACTATACCTTACTGCAGAAGAATGCAGGATACAGAATCATAGAAGGGATATTTGTGATCTTGGGCCCAGGGAATTGTCAGATAGTAGACTAGACAGTAAATCTCCACAAAGAAAAGGGCAGTGCTGAGTAAATGAATGACAACAGACAGACCTGCAAAATGCTGCCCTAAGTGGAAGAAAACTATTAGCTAGGGTCTGGAATTCGCAGGATATACATTATAATGTATAACATTACAATATCACTATAGACTAGAATATCCAAAATGTAGTCTATAGTGAGTTACTTTTCATTGATTTGTTCATGTTTATAAATAAAGATTTATAACTATTAGGCAAGGTCTGGAATTAATATTTAAAACTATTAGGTAGGGTCTGGAATTCCCAGGATATACATTACAATATCACTATAGACTACAATATCCAAATGTAGTCTATAGTGAGCTACTTTTCATTGATTTGTTCATGTATATTAATTAATATTTAAAGAGCACTTTATACGTACAAGGCACTACACTGGACACCAGGGACAAATAGATAAATTAAACATGGTCCTTAGTCTGAAGAAGCTCACAAAGTTGTAATGAAGTTGTAATGAATTGTATTTTTGAACAAATAACTATAATAAAATGATGACCATTATGTATAGCAAAAATGTATTTAGTCCATCAGGAGACCATTTTCTGCTGTTATTTAACTGGAAAGAGAATTCATTGTAGAAAACTTTACTTGATAGAATATTTGACTTAATGTTTATTTCATGAAGCAAGAAATATAGATCAGACGGCTTTCATCTCAAGGTCTAAGATGATTGCCCCATTTCTACCACTACGTCTGTATTCCAGCCATTGGGAATGGTAAGAGGGAAGGTGCCGGTCTCACCCTTTCCTCTTGGGGGAGTGGCCTAGATGTTGCACACATCACTTCCAGCTCAAAGCTAGTCGTATGGCCCCTTATAACCTTCCTGAAGGCTGGGAAATACAACCATCAGCAGAGTGGCCACGTGCCCTACTAACCTCAGAAGTTCTGTTACTAGAAAAGGAGAGAATGAATATTGGAGGACAATTAGCAGTCCCTGCTACAATCCATTGCGGAAATAGGTAAGAAGTTAATATATATATTCAACAGTATGAGCCTTTGAATTAAGACTGCGACCTCTCCCTGCCTATGGAAGAGAGAGAAAATTATATACCTCATGCTTATAAATATTATTCTGTATTTGTTGATGCTAGAGTTTGAGATAGAAGGACTATCAAATCTGACGGTTGTTGAGAAAACAGGTAAAGGGAGATTTATAGGGCTAAATCCAAAGGTAGAATAACAGAGTAGCCACCTTGGCCCGCTTTTTCTGACATCTCAGAGAAAAATAACGAGGATCCCTGCAGGCAGTTGCATAGGTTGCGCACTGAACAACTCTAGGAACTGCCATTCACATGATAATTACCATAATGATGGTTTTCTAGCAGATGACAATAAAGGTTCTGGAGGGAGGGGTGCTCTTTCCCAAGTTGTACAAAGGTATTCTTTGGACTAGCTGTAGTGCTAGCAACCGTGTGCCCTTTATTACTGCAGAAGTGTAGATGGACTGTAGCGCTATTTCAGCCTGTTGGTTATTCTTCTTAAAATATTCCTGAGAGGCTCAGCGCCTGTGGCTCAACGGGCTAAGGCACCAGTCATGTACACCTGAGCTGGCAGGTTCGAATCCAGCCTGGGCCTGCCAAACAACAATGATGGCTGCAACCAAAAAATGGCCAGGCATTTGTGGCGGGCGCCTGTAGTCCCAGCTACTTGGGAGGCGGAGGCAGGAGACTCGCTTGAGCCCAGGAGTTGGAGGTTGTTGTGAGCTGTGATGCCACTGCACTCTATCCAGGGTGACAGCTTGAGGCTCTGTCTCAAAATATATATATATATATTCCTGAGAATATTAAGGTAACTGGCC